>OX457037.1:79371535-79477471 GCA_949752735.1 Lumbricus terrestris
GCATGCAATAATAATAATAATAATGCGATCTACTGAATAGGCCTAGTTAATACTAGAGTAATGTGTCTGCTATTGTAATTATTATTATTATAGGCCAATGCGTGTGAACACGAGTGCGGACCTAGCTGTATCTTATAGCCTATTAATTACTTCGTCAACTACATGAGTTCTTGCAAATTAAGACTGGTGTTTAACGAGACTGCATCATATAAAAGGATGTCACCCTCCTCCTTTCCCTGGTCTTGGACTGGCCCTCCATAATGAGAGCAGCGGCGAAGTTCTCAACTGAGTCCTGTTTCCGTGAAATGCACATTATAAATTACTATAATTATTATATAATAAGCGGATGCCCCTATTTAACACGTCGACAAGAACAGTTTAGCACACCACCATTTTAGATAAGAGAGCGCACATAATTTTTTGTTAATTGTGACTTGTGGATAGTCAGTGCTGATAACGTCACTTTATAAATTCACATGCACAGATAGAATACAATTATTAGAAGTGGTAAACGGACGACATAATTACACTCTGTCGAAGTTGATACAGTAGGCTAATTCTACGACGTTTTGTATGTTTAATATGCTTAATCAATGTATCATCCCATATTGAAAATCATATTTCACATGATTAATTTATATTGTGGCGTTTGACAACGATTCATTCCGACAAGTACGCGGTAAGATTACATCATCAGGTAGCTAAAGAAGATAACAACTCTGAGAGAATTTGAATTTAAATGCATGGCTGTCTGAAAGACGCATTTCTGTCTTACTTCCCATTTTGTAGCTCCTCTGTATAGAGTGGAGGTCTATGTAGTCAACCTGTATACGAGGGTAGGCGGTATTCTTCGTAAGCCTCTATTGCTACTCTTCAACCACTCATTCACTCATTCCATTCAACTACTTCCCTCTCCCTCTTCCTCGCCATAAAGCAAGAGCAAGCGGTTTATCGTCTCAACTTGTCTTTGTGAAAACGCTCAAAGGGTTAATGCAGTTTAGCCGTTATAGTTGGCTCTCTGTGTGCCTGTCCTCCCACGCGTCCGTCCTTTCTGTCTCTCTGTATGTCTGTATATCTAACTTAGTCTCTGTCTCTGTCTAATAGATGTTTGAAACGGCAATAAGCAAATTTAAAAAAACTGAATAAAACGACGTTTTATTAAACAAAATAATTTTAAAAACCGACAACGAAAAAATGTGAATTTTTCTCTGAAAATTGAAAACGAGGAAATGTGTTTCACAACTATGTTCTCTCTCTCTCTCTCTCTCTCTCTCTCTCTCTCTCTCTCTCTCTCTCTCACACACACACACACACTGTTATTTGGCATCTGTTTTCTCTCATCCATAAGATGCTTCAAAGGACCGTATTGTGGCTGACTGACATTTCACTTGAAGCTACATCGACTGGAGCCCACGAAGCTTTTGCAACAGCGCTATAGAAGTCAGAGAGTTGGATCGGACTGAACACACAGAAACACAGATCGAGAGAAAGACAGAGAGAGAGACAAACAGGCAGACACAGAAACAGGGAATTAGAGTGAAAGAGAGAGAAATAGAGAGAGAGAGAGAGTGAGAGAGAGAGTGAGATAGACACAGAGAGACACAGAGAGATACAGAGAGATACAGAGACAGTGACAGAGCGAGACACACATAGAGAAACAGAGAGAGAGAAAAATAGAGAGAGAGAGAGCGAGAAACAGAGAGAGTGAGAGAGAGAGTAAGATAGACACAGAGATAACACAGATAGATACAGAGACAGAGACAGAGCGAGAAACAGAGAGAGAGTGTGAGTGAGTGAGTGAGTGAGAGTGAGAGAGTGACAGAGACAGAGGGAGAGACATAGACCGAGACAAAGAAATAGAGAGAGGGACAGAGAGAGAGGGAGAGAGGACATTCGATGCAAAAGTAGGTCGCTACTCTTAGGCCTACTCTATAACACTTCCATTGTGTGGTTTCAATTACGCGCTGGGATACGTAATTACGTATCCGCTTGACTAATCAAAACCTCAGATGAGTTAGGCCTACACCACAGGTTTTCCACCCGCTGAGTCGATATCATGTGAGCTACTGGCTGTTTAGTTTTCGTTTCGTATTAAATGATTTCAATAGTAGACTATTAATTTTGACGATCAACATAGATGCGTTGGCTTCCGCAAGCAACGCATTCACAAAAACTCGACGAACATTATTCTGTATAATATACATGTACAAGGCTTATAAGCCAACGCTTTTCTGCTTGCAATGAAAGTTTTCATCGAAATTTTGAAGGACTTTTTGGTCGCGTAGCCTATAGTCTAATTAATTGTCTATTTTCGTCAAACAGCAACATCTACAATCTACATGTATGAGGAAAACACTGACGGTGGACAGAGAGTTTCGTCTTGAACGAATCAACTTCAACAGTACTGTATATGCTGCTTCGTTCTGTTCTCGATGAATGAGGCTTCTTGAAGAAAACGTCACGAAAATAGGTAAGACATCATGAAGATTTTAATAGGCATGAGAAGGTCAGAGTAGCCTCTGCAGCTCACCAAAACCTCATATCTTGCTATCTCCACTAATCTTTCACTTGAAGCTGAAAACATTGCTTTTCTCACAGATCTTCTCCTGATCTTTTCACTTCCCAAGCTTCTCACGCCGTTTCAAATCTGAAGGTTTCAAATCCATCCTAGCCGTCTGACTAACCGGATCTCTTGACCCCGCCTATCGACTTTGTTTTGATTGAGTGACCGTGAGCAGCTTCCCGTGATTTCGCTCTTGTGAGTGCTTTAGAAGTGTCGAGTTTACGTTTAGGCCTACGATTGTAGACGTTTTAGACGAATGCTGTACCGGTAGTGTAATCATACCGCAGCGTGGCAGCTTGAAATTTAAATGAAGATTAATATTTTAATTATTATTCTAAGTAGTAGCTTATTATTATTATTTATTTATAATAATAATTTATTTATTATTATTACTACTACTACTATTATTATTTTCATTATCATTAGCCTATTGCTCATCGGGAATCTTTTCATTTAACCATTCAGAAATTGTTGTGCATTACAAAATTGATAGAAAGTTGTGTATGCTCATATTACTAATTTTAGCTTGTCTCAAAGGTAGTCTAATCGCAGACAATGGTAGTTGAATTATATCAAACAATGAGTGTTATTATGCAGCAAGCCTGCTGCTAGCTGCGAATAGCTTTTGATGTCGGGAGACGTTGATAGACTATGGAATTTAAAAGAACTGTAGAACCAACATTTTGGTTTTGTAATCTTGAACTCGGTGGAACTGAGAGATTTGTCACGCTTTTTATATATTGTCGCACTAACAGATTGGTCTTAAATATTTGACCATTTTTGGTTTTCTTTCGTGTTTTGTTTAAACTCTACAGGTTGCGAGAACAGCAATAACAGATCTCCAGAAATATCGACTTGCAATCGACGCATGAATTATTGAAAATGGATCACATTTTGGTGGCTACCGCTTTTGTGCTGCTTTTTGTCAATCTAGGTATGACTTGAGCGTCGAGAGAAAATTATTTAACTATAACACAGTAAGTCTACAATACACGATAATATGAAAAATGAAGCAGTCTTAGACCAATACAATTTCATTCAATGTAATATGATTGTACTCCAACAAAAACGTCTGCAATAAAAGGCATTTAGAAAAAAGCATGATAGGCTACAAATCACTACAGCGCAACAACAATACAATGCAGAACAAAGCTAAGTATTCCAATGTGTGCGAGGCAACTGACATGATGATGAAAGGCCTGTACCCCTTTAATGTAGGACCTATTTGAGGCGTATCGTAAAATTAGGAGATGAATGAGCGATGGTACTAATGCAAGATCAGTGCAGTAACATTGGAAGTCGGATGAGCACAATAATAATTGCTAGGGTAGAAGTTGAGATAAGTGATGAAGTCATGGTATTGCACTATAATATGACAGTGGCAAAACTAGAAGCTGGACGAACGATCAAAAAACTTTTAGTGCAAGCAGAACTTGGATGAGAGATGAAGCGATGTTATAGCAGAAATGGAAGTTGGATGAGCGACGAAAATATGGCCAATGTGCTTTAAATAATGTTTACGATGCCTTACGTATAGTAACTTTAGTAAATATGTAGATTTACTCTATTTGCAGTGTCTATTGTAGCCATTAGCTGTCTACGGCCCTTCTTCTCTACCGTACTCTATCTTACTTGGGGCACGTGGGTGTAGGAAGGATGGGCTTTGCCTATTTAAGGAACTGCTAGCGTGGGTAGCGGACGCAGTTGTGGTGTGTGAGGCGCGTGGTTGGTGTCTCTCGTTGAGCGTGGTCTTGGTGTGCGTTTCCCTCGCGGTTATGCGAGTTGACCTGCGGGTTCGTCTTCTACGTCGCCGTCTTCACCTTGTTGGTGGTCTGGCCGTTCATCCGTCTTCCTTGGCTCCGTTAGCCGTTGTCTGCTGTGCTGTCGTCCGTACTGAGTACTCTGGTCGGTTCGACTTCGTGTCTACTAGACGGTAACGTTGTTAATTTTGCTGTACATAATTGCTCTCTTGAATAAATCGATGTTATTTTATCAAATTGGGACCTTATCTTTATAATCATACCTCGTAGACGGCCAGTGAACCCAACAAATGGGGGCCCTCCGTTCTTTTGCTCATTTTGGGCGTTTTTTGTGAATGTTCGTTTGCGTAATTCCGTTGGGAAATTTCGGATATTTTGGTCCGTGTGGTTCTCAGGAATTTTGGATGAATTTGCCGTTATTTGTCGGAAATTTTGCGGTGTCGCATTTCGTTTTGTGGGGGCCTGGGCTATTATTCTGTTTTGAGGCAGAAATTTTGTGCGTTTTCGCATTTGAGACGGTTTTGAAGTGGACTGTCGGTAGCATTGTGAATTTGGGAAAATTTTGGTATCCGTGGTCTGCGCAGATAGACTATTATGGCGTCCACCGCGGAAGTTACTCTTCTTGAATGGGACGAGATAGTGGATTTGCCGGTTGAGGAATTGAAACAATATTGTGTGACGTTGGGTGAGGACGTTAAAGGTTTATCGAAACCTCAGTTACAGAAGTTGGCAAGAAAAGCGTTGTCACCCAAACAAGGAAGTGAGGAGTGGAAACTTCGGGCACAAGCTAAGCGAGAGGCGGTCGAAATGGAGCGCCTGAGATTCAAGGAGGACCGAGAATTTGAGTGGGAAGTTGAGAAAGAGAAAATGAGAATGGCAGCTGAGGCAGAGGAGAAGAAAATGAGAATGGCAGCTGAGGCAGAGGAGAAGAAAATGAAAATGGAGGATGAGGCAGAGGAGACGAAAAGGAGATTTGACATAGAGGAGAAAAGGATGAATTTGGAGGTCGAAAGACAGAAATTCGATATTGAAATGAGGAAAGTGGAATTAGGAGGTGTGGCAGACCGACCTGTGCAGAACAAGGAGGATTTTCGTTTTGGGGCGGCAATGAAATTTGTTCCCAAATTTGACCCCACAGATATTGAACATTATTTTGCGGCGTTCGAACAGGCGATGGCTTTCATAATATTCCGATGGATAAATGGTCATCCCTTTTACAGCCACAACTGTCGGGAAAGGCGGCAAAAGTATTTGCGTCTTTGTCTTTGGAGGATTGTGTGAATTATGATGTTGTTAAAACTGCGCTCCTCACAGCTTACGAGAGGATACCTGAATTCTATCGGAAGAAATTTAGGGGGTTGCGAAAAGAACCACGGGAGACTTTTGCAAATTATGCGTATCGCCTTCAAATTCCGTTTCAGCGTTGGATAGAGGGTACAAATTCGTGGGATGATTTGGCTAAATTTAAAGAGGTCGTACAGATGGAGCAATTTGTACAAGCGTTACCACTAGAGGTACACAGGTGGCTTTTGGACAAGAGTCCTGAGAGTGTAGCGAGTGCTGCACGTATGGCAGATGAATACGCTGTTTTGTATAAACAGGGGCCGAGTAATTATGCTGGGGGATTCCAAAGGAATTTTTCTGAGCGTACAAACCGATTCTCATCTGACGATAGTGAGAAGAAAGATGTGTGGGAGCGTCAGGGCTCAGGGCACAAGGAAGGTGTGCGCCATGAGTCGAAATGGGGTAAGCGTTCGCCTCCAAGAGGGACGTATGGGTTTAGGCAGCCTGGTCGTCAATATGATGATGTTGATGGGTTTGGGGAGCAGGTCACGTGTTCGTACTGCAGAGCTCCTGGGCACTTGAGGTCCCAATGCAGGAAATTAAAACGAAAAGAGGGGCATGAAATTGAAAATTGGAGGGGTCCGAAACCAGTGGGTTTGGTACAAACTATGTCGGCACCTGTTAAGGAAAAGAGTTTTCAGAAGCCTATTGAAAATGTCGATAAAATGTATGCTCCTTTCTGTGTGAATGGTTGTGTCATTAATGATTTGAATGAACGAAAGGATGGTGTTTTTCTGCGAGACTCAGGTGCACTGCAATCTTTAGTGAATGGTGCATGGTTGGATGAACATGATTTTGTGCAGTTAAATGAAACCAGACTTCTGCGCGGTATTTCAGGTCAAATTATGGAGTGCCCGCTTGTGAAATTGAGTGTTGAATGTGCTTTTGTGAAAGGAGAAATTCTGTGTTGTATGATGGATTCGCTTCCTATGAGCGAAGTTCAAGTTGTGATTGGGAATGATGTAGCGCTTGCAGGTGATATTGTTGATGTTGCGATTACGACGAGGGCTAGAGCTCGACAATATGCAGAGGAACGAAGTGAGACAGAGAGCGCTGTGTGCAGTGAAGCGACGCGCGTGGAGACGCCGAGTCTGGGTCATAGTGCAGAGTCGGTCGATCGGGCATTAATGACAGGTGATTTAATGGGTGTGTCAAATGACACAGTGCTTTTAGAGGCCGGTGATTTAGAAGCATTATTTGCAGCGACTGAAAGTATTGACGACGACTGGACGGAGATCTGTGTTCCGAGATCTGAATTTATAATGAGGCAAAGAAATTGTCCAGATTTGGGTCCACTGTTCGCGCTGGCGGAAAATAAATCGACAGGCGATGGCCTTGTACAACCGTATGCGTTGGTTGAAGGTGTGTTGGTGCGTCGGTGGGACGATAAATTAACACCATTTGGGATGGGTGTTTCACAAATTGTGGTTCCACGTCAGTTGAGAAGGAAATTGTTGCACGTTGCACACGATATACCGGCTTCGGGTCATCTGGGAACACAGAAGACATTGGACAGACTGTTAAAACACTTCTGGTGGCCGCTTGTAAATAAGGATGTACGTGAGTATTGTCGGTCTTGTGATGTTTGTCAGAGGTTGGGAAAAGGTAACAGGAATTATAGAGCGCCTATGGTGAGTGTGCCTGTTATGCAAGAAGTTTTTGAGCGTCTCGCGATGGACATTGTCGGTCCCTTGAGTGTTTGTGCCTTAACGGGTAACCGATTTATACTTACAGTGATTGATTTGGCGTCGCATTTCCCATTTGCTTTTCCTTTGAAGACTCATACGGCACAAGATGTGGCGAAATGTTTGTGTGAGGTGTTTACGATGTTCGGTTTTCCGAAGGAAATACTTTCTGATTGTGGCAGTGAGTTCATGTCTGATTTCATGCAAGTGTTTGTGCATGAATGTGGTATTGTACAATTGAAGATTAGTCCTTATAGACCACAGACGAATGGCTCGTGTGAACGATTCCATCGTACCATGAAAGATATGTTGAAGGCGTTGGCTGAAACATATCCGGGTTCGTGGGATACAATGCTCCCTTGGATTTTTTTGCATATAGGGAAGTTCCTGTGCAGGGTACGGGGTTTTCTGCCTTTGACTTGATGTATGGTAGAGATGTTCGGGGAATGCTTCAATTGATGAAAGAGGCATGGTTGTCAAAGGATGTTGTACATGAAGTGTCTGGAAAGAATGTGATTGAATATGTCTTGCAATTGCGTGAGCGTATGCGTGTTGGGTTGAAAATGGCCAGTGAAAATGCTGTTGTTGCTAAGACTAAGTCGAAGCAAATGTATGATAAGCATTCGAGGGCTGTGACTTTTGAAGAAGGTGAAAAGGTGCTACTGTTGATTCCGTTGGTTGGTAAACCTTTGCAGGCCAAATATTGTGGACCTTATGTGGTGTTGCGTCGTCTGGGTCCGGTTGATTATTTGGTATGTACGCCGGATAGACGGAAAACGGAAAAGGTGGTACATGTTAATCTCATGAAGCGGTATGTGGATCGTGCGGAGGTGATGCATGATGTACCGACAGATGATGTGGTTGCTTCTGTGTTGTTGGTGGATACGGATGTGAAGGTGACTGAGTTGACTTTGGAGGATAAAGTCTTACAATGTGATGTGTCTGCTGAATGTCGTGATGAATTCCGTGATGTTTTGCATGACTTTGCACATGTGTTTAGTAAGTTGCCGGGTAAAACCGACATGGTGTCGCATAGGATTGAATTGGTCGAAGGTGCTCGTCCTGTTCGACAAACGCCTTATAGGTTGAATCCAGAGCGGATGGCTAAGGTGGAGAAAGAGGTGGACCAGTTGTTGAAGGCTGGGATTATTGAGGAATCCGAGAGTCCTTGGGCGGCTCCGATTGTCATGGTTCCTAAGCCAAACGGGACGGATCGCTTATGTACGGAGATTAGGAAGCTCAATGGTCTGTCCGTAGCGGATCCATTTCCGATGCCCCGGGTGGAGGTCTTAATTGATCGACTTGGGAAGTCCCGATATTTGACAAAGTTGGATATGACGAAAGGGTATTGGCAGATTCCAATGCATCCTGATTCAGTCCCGTTGACTGCGTTTGTAACCCCGAAGGGTCATTACCAGTGGAAATTTTTGAGCTTTGGATTGAAAAATGCGCCTGCTTTGTTTTCAAGGTTGATTACGAAAGTTTTGAATGGATTGGATGATTTTTGTGATGCGTATTTGGACGATATCATAATTTTCAGTTTGGAATGGTCGGATCATTTGATACACTTGCGTAAGGTGTTGAGTAGGATTGCTGATGCATGCTTGACTTTGAACTTAGCAAAATGTGTATTTGCAAATGCGGAAGTGGATTTTTTGGGTCACCACATTGGAGTTGATGGGGTACAGCCACGGGTAAAGAAGGTGGAAGCGGTGTCACGTTTTCCCAGGCCAAGCAATAAAAAACAGGTGCAATCGTTTCTCGGACTTGCTGGCTATTATAAGAGATATTTGCCTCATTACTCTGACATTGCTTTGCCGCTTACGGCGTTAACGAAGAAAGGGATTCCTTTTAGATGGAATGAGGAGGCAGAGAATGCCTTTGTTGATTTAAAATCTCGTCTGGCTTTTCGACCTATTCTAATACCTCCTGACTTTTCTAAACAGTTTTGTGTTGGTGTAGACGCATCTCAATTCTGTGTGGGAGCCTGTTTGTTTCAGATGCACGAGGAATTGGAACACCCGATCTGTTACATCAGCCGGAAGCTTCTGACGCATGAAGTTCGATATTCTACGATTGAAAAGAAGGCGTTGGCTCTGATGGTCACGTTACGAGCCTTCAGTGTATACTTCGGGTCGGCACTCGTCCTGGTGTACACGGATCACAAGCCTCTGCAGTTCATCCGTCAGATGGCCAATAAAAATATGAAGCTCCTGAGATGGAGTTTGGAACTCGAACAGTACAATCTCGACATTCGGCATCGGCCTGGCAAGTTAAATGTTCTGCCAGACATTCTCAGCCGTCCGTCGCAGTAGCGTGGTTGGGATCGTGTTGAGGCATAGTCATTGATGTCTCAGCATGGATTCTGACCTCGGAGTCATCGAGCGTGACAGAGAAGTTCTCTGTTACAATCGTCAGTCAGATGAAATCGTCAGTCAAATGAAATCGTCAGTCAAATGAAATCGTCAGTCAAATGGAACTTCTGGAAATGAACACTTCAGTGAGTGTCTTGCGCGCCTCTGTCAGACACTTTCCAGAAAAAGTGGTGGAATCGTCAAAGTCTTGTTCCAGAACTGTTAAAGAGTTGGGGGTTCTTGTTGGGGTGACTCGGTTCTGTGGTGGACTAAGGTGGTTGACACTGTTAACTTTAGTCTCATATGGCTTTGGCCAATGATACTTTCAATTTTGGTTCATTTTTGATACACGGTGTGTGTCCAAATTTTTTCTTGTTTTGCAGATTTATATGATTCGAACTTTTGAATTACTTTGAATTGTATGAACTCTCAGTTGATTGCTTATTATGATGCATTATTTAGTGTTTTTGTGCTGCTTTAGTTGTTGCGATGCATTGTGCGATGAATTGCTTAGTACGTTAACTTGTAATGATTTAGTGCTTGGCGATTCTTTATGTTATGAACTTGTTGGCGTAGCGATTGCTGCTCTGTTTCGTCGTCCCCTCAGGACTCCTCAAGCTTTTGGGAGGGGGATATGTAGCCATTAGCTGTCTACGGCCCTTCTTCTCTACCGTACTCAATCTTACTTGGGGCACGTGGGTGTAGGAAGGATGGGCTTTGCCTATTTAAGGAACTGCTAGCGTGGGTAGCGGACGCAGTTGTGGTGTGTGAGGCGCGTGGTTGGTGTCTCTCGTTGAGCGTGGTCTTGGTGTGCGTTTCCCTCGCGGTTATGCGAGTTGACCTGCGGGTTCGTCTTCTACGTCGCCGTCTTCACCTTGTTGGTGGTCTGGCCGTTCATCCGTCTTCCTTGGCTCCGTTAGCCGTTGTCTGCTGTGCTGTCGTCCGTACTGAGTCCTCTGGTCTGTTCGACTTCGTGTCTACTAGACGGTAACGTTGTTAATTTTGCTGTACATAATTGCTCTCTTGAATAAATCGATGTTATTTTATCAAATTGGGACCTTATCTTTATAATCATACCTCGTAGACGGCCAGTGAACCCAACACTATGTATAATAAAACAACAACAATTCTTCTGTTTTCAGCAATGCTGGAAAACGTTTTGTATGAAATCGTATTAGAAGGTGATTCAATTGTCCGTAACTGCACTGTAAACACCACAAGCTGGAGTTTTCTTCCGCCGAGCCACACAGGTCATGGCACTGATGACGTAGATATCTACGCAGAAGGCGTTGGACTTCTGCCTGGACTTGAAGGAAAGGGCTTTGGAATAACTGGAAATCGAACTGTGGGTGTCAACCTAATTATTACAAACGTGACATTTGATAAGGCAGGCGAATACGAATGTCGACAGAATAAGGAACCGTTCAACTACTACAACTTAACTGTTCTTGGTTAGTTTTTAATATTAGGCCTAGAATTTCTAACGTTTGATTATGCAATAGAATTATCGTTACTTGTAAGATTTGTTGCTTTAAATGCTTAGAAAATGTTACTTGTATTATGGTAGGGTAAGCTTAGCCTACATGTATACGATGACAGTTGCTCGCCGTGTTATTGTAAATGCTGACAAGCTTCAACATAAAATTCTTATTATTATTATTATTATTATTATTATTATTATTATTATTATTATTATTATTATTATTATTATTATTATTTAAGCCGGTGTCACAATATAATTATGCTTCCAATGTAAAATCTTCCCCGAAACAGTCGCCCTGATCGAAAGCTCTGTATTAGATTTTTTTCCGATATGACAGTTATTTGGGAATGTAGATTCTTGTTAAATAATTTAGCATTGTAAACTAACGGCTTAACCCGCTTATATTTCTTCTTTTTTTACTGTAGCCCATTTCACGTTGAACGTGGGTGACTTTATTTCAGCGGAATGTAAAAATATTCTCCCCCAGAAGACTTCATTTCCCAACAAAGTCTATAGGACGAATCTATTCTGAAACAGATCCGCCTGGGGTGAATCAGTTTCGAAATAGAGTTTCCGGAGTAGACCTTATTAGACCTAATATATCGCGCTCCTGCTTCATGCACATCCGGGACCTCCGACGCATCCGAACCATGCTTGACTTCAAAACTGCTTCCACCATTGCTACGTCCATCGTCCACTCAAAGTTTGACTATTGCAATTCCCTGTTCTTAAACCTTGATTCCACACAACTTAAGCGCCTCCAACTCATAAAAAATTCTCTTGCTAGAGCCGTCACCAGAACACCAAGACATCATCATTTGAGCGCCTCTGAGGAGTTCTCTTGAAGTGGCGCTATATAAATGTACGATTACAATTACAATCATCACATCACCCCCATCCTCAAGTCTCTTGGTTGAAAATCCCAGAGTGATTTCACTTCAAAGTTCTCTCCTTAACATACAACTCCTTACAATGCTCCCAGCCCAAATATCTTCGCGAACTGTTCACCATCTAGCCTACCCGTTCTACCCGATCATCCGCCTGCCTTACACTCTCTCGACCGCCGGTCACAAGTCATCTCAAGTTCTCCAACCGAGCCATTTCCAACTCAGCACCACGCCTTTGGAATGATCTGCCTGCTGAGTTCCGATCCTTTTCAGTTCCTCCTCCATCATTATTAATCACACACCATCACCTTCTTCAGGCTCCTCTATCCATCACACCTCGGGCCTTTCACTCGAAACTAAAGACACTCCTTTTCAAGAACTCTTATCCTGTTTCATCTGATTCCCCACCCTCCAATTTCCGGCTCAGACGACACCCACATTAGCAGCTGTTCCACACCTTTGATCCTACGGTACCTCGACCCGGACCACCATGGACTACTCTTACGGACAACACTTTTAACTCAACGCATTTGATCCTGATCTTATGGTAACTCGACCCGGACCACCACAGACTACTCTCACGGACAACCCTTCTAACTCAACGCAGCGCTCGTGAATAAGCCGGTGCCCCGCGCTTGGCTTTCCAGTGGCGCTTTAGAAATTAGGAGATTACGTTTACGATTACGATATGGGGAAAGACTCTGTCACGCTAAAGGTTAAAGGCCTTAGAGTTATTTCCTATATTATTGTCTGTGGTCATAATTATACTAAATTGGTCTCTTTAAGGCTCCCATTACTACAATTGATGCTACGAATAATTTGCTAATATTGAATTATGTAGTAGCCACACTGTAGTATAGGATGATGAATTGAAAAGAATGTTTGTCTACTGACACATTGTTTGCAGAACCTCGTTTTCTTGCGGGCTTACTTTGTCATTGACTGCATTAATGCCATATTTGAACGGTTTTGGTGAACAACAGATGTGTGTTCATTCATTCGTCCATATTAAGTTTCGTCAGAGAGTTGTTAAGATTTGCATCACCACATCGTAGGAACATTAGGCTACTCACAAACTGAAGCATCATAGGTTGTCACAGATTATTTCGTATCCAGATAGTGCTCCGTAATCTGCTGTGCTACATGTAGATCACATTTCAAGAATTCATGCGACATAATATGCTGCTAAGTTCTAGTTGCGCTTCTATTATTCCTCGTATAACCTACATTTCTCACGAATTAGAATATTTCTTTCTGCACAGAGAACATTCCAGTCTGTCGGGTGACTCCAGTGTCAGATGATCGCTTTGTGCTATACACTGGTAGCAAAACACAACATGGATGTAATGGATCGTGCATCTCACCGCAGAGTGACTCCGTTAGAGGAGCAAACAATGAATTCATTGGTCCCAACATCTGCAATATTCCACAGGATCAGATTTTCGTATCTTGCAGCGTGACATATTTCGGCAAATATATTCCATTCCTAGAACTGAGAAATCTGAGAGAAAACAAAATCATCGAGACATCCTGTAACACAACAGAACTAAATGCGAACAAAAGTCATTACCGACTAACGTGCAATGTGACCCTGAACGCGACTATGGATCTGGACGGAGCGCGATTCATCTGGCAGACGAAGCAATCGACACAAACGCAGTACAACTGCACCACGGAACCAATCAAAATAATATGTAAGTACAATATTATCCGAACTGAAAATGTTTCCCTGTGCAATGACCTTCCAAATATTTTACGACCTCCAAAGCGCAGTAATCTCAATGCCAAAAACATAAGTTGTGAATAAAAATAAAAATAATAAAAAATAATAATAATAATAATGAGAATAATAGCAATAATAATAACAATATTAATAATACAAATAGGTCTATAATAATGATATTAAGAACAAGTAGGTGAGTTGGAGTAAGTTACAGCTAGCATCGTCATACCATACGCTGAAGGACAGGGAGCCAGCGCAGAAACACAAGCATATAACTTGAAACGTAATAATTACCAATATCAATTATTGATATAGGGTAGTTGGTCAATTGCCTCCCAATAGGCCTATTCAACTAATAGCACACCATAAAATTAAATAGTTTTTCAAATCAAATTGTGATGGCAGGACAGGAATCCAACGCAGAAACGCAAGCATATAATAATTTGGAAGATAACTGATATAGGGTATTTCCTTCTCTGTTACTGTCTTTAAAATTATACAATATACATCCTACCGAAATGTTGTTGCTACGTTTAATTTCGCTTACCTTTTCTTGTAACAAAAAGAAAATACTTTTACTTTAGCGAAATGCTCTTGCGACCTAGCTCAGAGTTACTTTCCTACAGCCACGTTTTGGCTTTTCCTTTAGTTTTTGCAAATCAAATTTATTGTCACTGTGTAACATTTTATCAGCTAGGCCTGCTGCTCTTATAATTAGTCTATGTACAAAAACATTGTTGCAACCTTTTCTTTTAGCTTACTCATGAAATGTGTGCTTGAATAAATTGCTTTGTTTAAACTTCATGAAGAAACTCATTGGGTAATGTTATATTGCTATGCATACCTCAGATTCCATCGATGGTACCTCGTCAAAAAAGAAGATCGCACAATTACACGACAAACTCAATTGCACGGCAAACTGTAGTCATCCGTGTAGCTATAAATGGACGTGGTCCGAAAAATCTGGCCAAGGCTTACTTAAATACGAAGAGTGTACAAAGGAACTGATGGCAAATCGTATTGGATCCTACAGATGTGAAGCCATGTGTCAAATGGGAAAGTATGTGTGTGAAGTCACTGTAATGCAAGTCGAAGTCTCTTCCTTCACAGCGAGCCAGCAAGGTTAGTACTGGCAGTGTGGCATTTAGGCACGGTGGACAATAATTGGCTAGCTGCTAGTCGTCATTAGCAGGCATGATAAAAGCGCGCCGAAAAAGCGTCAACCGTCAAATGCTCGAAAGTCACCTGCGCGCCGCCAATATCGTGGTCAAAAGCAATGGTACAATGTCATGTAGGTCACAGCAATACAGCATAGTGGATCCAAAGCCGGTCATCGTCCGCTAATTCTAAATAATATGATTTTTAAAAATTATATTGGTAGATTAGATTGTATTGGTAGATTATATTGGATTAGACTGGTAGATTATATTGGTAGATTATATATAGACCTGTCTTCACTCCAGAGGATAAGACCTTATGTGTTGGCGCCCATGCCGAAACGTACCTTCTTTGAATTATCCACATAATTGAATCTAATAATGGGTTAATATATCAAATGTGTTCCGTCCTTTGTTCTAACAGTTGGCAACCAAGCGAACGCCGGTTCAAAAACAAGTGTGTCGATCGTAGCCACAATCGTCACGATGGGTCGTCTGCTGGATCTTTGGCATAAGTTGATCTGATGCCTTGGAAGGAGTACGCTTAATCTAGGTTTGTGCAATATATTTAGATTGAGAACAGTGCAATCTAAAACGATTTGAAAGTCCAGACTTTAGCAGTATGTACAATTTTTACATGTATGTATTTCTTCTCTCTCTCTCTCTCTCTCTCTCTCTCTCTCTCTCTCTCTCTCTCTCTCTCTCTCCTCTATCCCATCTCTCTGAAGCAACTGGAAAACAGATTTCCACTTGATCACCGGACCAGTTTTGACTAACTTTTATCATTCGGTCATCAGTTTGTTCACGTTTTTTTACTGCTGTTGAAAGCATTGGATTCACAAATCGGATTGGCCTATGCGCAATGAGCAATAACCTAATTCTGTATTCAAATTACGTGCTAGAATTACACTACAGATGTTTATTACAATAGCCTAGAGTAACTGCTTTTCAAATTATGTGGTAAGTGTAAGAAAAACAAATTTTAAACAATGCTGATTTCCACAACGAACAGTTGTGGATCCAATAACGTTCTAAGTCTCTAAGATGCAGCCTACAATAATAGCAATAAATTGTATTTAGATATTAATCGAAATTATTTCTCTGCAGTATGCACCATGCTATTGTTATTTTGACTGATTTTAAACTTTCTGTCGATTTCTTCTATTTAGGACGAAAGACAACAACAACATCGGATGGAGACCATGAAGAGACAAGTGAAACCGCCAGTCAAACGGAATAGTCGGCTAATCTATGAATTGCAAACCGTTAAAAATGGCAGCAAAATGACTTAGCTGATAACGTTCTAAGATGTGCAATAATAACATACATTAACTGTTACCTTCGGTCATGTCGATGCTCCGCTTTTTTCTATAGTATTGGTGTAGGCCCTACAGTTTGATATGACAGTGTCGTTAATACATGTGCGGTTGACTCCACAAACTTTCAGCCTAATGCAAACTATATCGCACTTATTATTTCATTCATATCAAAAGTTAAAGACTAGGTTGGATTCACAAGGTCTTTCTGACTTCTTGCCTCATTCGACCTGTCGCGTGGCTCTGTATAAATAGCCTAAAATATGCTCCTTCTCTAGGCCCACATCATTCCACATCAGCTGACATGGACCCGCTGCTTGCTGCTCCTGACAGCATGCAAAGATCAATTTCAGTGACCTTGCTACTGATTTCCCTCAATTTACCTTTTCTCAGAAGGCATGAGTGGTTTCAGAGCATGTCCCGTGCCCGCCTGTATGCAGCAGTAGGCTCAAGTGGTTCCCTTCTGCTGTTCAATACAACAATACTGTTCCAAGTTGGGTGTCCTCTAGTAGGAGCAGAATCGGACCAGACGGTCCATCAAGGTCTGTAGTCTACTATACTCCTGCGGGTCATCCGCGCCATACAGCTAGAGTAGGCCCTACAGATTGGCGTCTCTAGCGTTGGCGTAGCCAAGGGGGTTTCGGGGGTTAAACCCCCATTGGCTTAGAGAAAAGCTTTTAAAAGGCTATTAATCCACTTAAATAAGAAAAAACAAAAATATTGCTTGTAGTGGCAATTGTTTCTGTTACTTTATTCCCTTTCTTACTTTATGAACTTTTTATTTGCTGTAATAGGCCTACTGTTGGGTTGGTGTCAAGAAGGGTATCCGGCCAGGCCACAAAACCCAACCCCATCATCAATTTCTGGCTACGTCACTTGTCTCTATAGGGTTGTTCTCTCTTAAAGGTAATTTATCTACTTGCATGGTCTTCATTTTAATGTTATTCTATCGAAGACTACGCTCCAATAGTTTCCAATCATCAATGTAGAATGCTATTAGGCTACTTTTATGGACCTGATTCACTTTGTTAGTCATAATTATACCTCGACGCGCAGACGGTGAACTCGGTGAACTATCATCGTCATTTACAATAAACATAAAGGAAACAAACGCAATGCATGGTAACATCAATAACAAGTTATTATTTTATCATTTCATTTAGCGTTTGACTGCGCATGTAAACAAATTATGAACATCATGTAGGCTACTATGTTTCGTTATTGAATTTGACGATGCAATTGTCGTATAGACCTACACACAACTATGAGGTTACCGTACACATTTGAATTCTGATAGGTCTAAAAGTCACATAAAATATTATTCGAAAATTCTAAATGCCAATATTATACAATTAGCATATAATGATTAGCCTACGCAAGTTCACAATGATGTAAATCACCTTCTCTGGTAATACGGATTTGTAAATCTTTCGTGTCCAATTACTTGAATAGCCTACAGCAGTTATTCAATGCATACGAAATTGTTTAGCCTATAAAGACATTCCGGTTAGTAGACACACGGATCTTGTAGCGACTGTTCTCTGTAATATATTTCGATTAAAAAGCAACTGCACGAATTCAATCTAAAAGCGATTGGCAGACACTTAGTTTAATTGACGATATCTCAAATCGAATACTAAACGGGGATTCCTACCAAAGTATGCGACAAACTGCTGTAGGCTCTGCATGAAGCCTACATTCAAGTAGAATCTTTGTTAATCAGATCTGTGAAAACTAATGAAAAATTATTGTAGGCTCGCCTACTTGACTCAACAATATTATAACGTTAACGACAGCAAGTAAATTCAACAATACTTCGGAAAAGTTAAAAATATTAAAATTACTGAGCTAATGTACCCTTCGTAACTTCGTTAATGTCAACACGTCAAGCATATGATCAGATGTGAAAAATTATTGTAGGCTCGCCTACTTGACTCAACAATATTATAACGTTAACGACAGCAAGTAAATTCAACAATACTTCGGAAAAGTTAAAAATATTAAAATTACTGAGCTAATGTACCCTTCGTAACTTCGTTAATGTCAACACGTCAAGCATATGATCAGATGTGATTTTGTTTAATTTCCATGCAGTTTTTCATCTCTCTTTTAAGTCGTTTTGCGATATAGACAAAATTTGCCAGAAAATAAGTTCTTTAGTAGCGAGAAAGCAATTTCTTCTTGAATATTTTGTGCTACTCAGCAATTTAAATGTTGCTGTTTGTCATTCTGAAATATTATTCATAAAAAGCTAGCTTATTCACAGAAACTTTTCTGAATATGAAATCGTGCCGTAGCGTAGGCCTATTGCTTCCGAATATGAGACGTTTTCTTTACTATATAAGCTACGCAGTAGTACACACTGATGTGCACATATGTGCCAGTTCAGTAGGCTACACTTAGTCATGTATGTAATCCTTTTAGATAGATTAATATAAATATAATGAAATAATTATGTAACTTGCCACAATGCACTGTACGACTGTCAATTATTGGCGACCGGAAAACTCGCAGCCAGACAATTCGGAGCGGACAATTCGTGACCGAGCAATTCGGAGCGGATTATCGAAATATTGGCTTAAATAAAGTTGGATTGATGAAAATATCGTCGCCTAGATAGAATTTGGATTTATTGAAATAATTGTTACTTCAATAGAAGTGGAATTTATACAAGCAATTGCTGTTTAAAATAGAAGTTGGATTGATGGGAATAAGTGTTTCTCAAAATTAGTTGGATTGATGAAAATATCGTTGCTTAGAAAGAAGTTGAATTGATGAATATAATTCTTCCTAATGTGTAACTTGGATCGATGAAAAAATTGTTGCTTGAATAGAAGTTGGGCAAATGGAAGTTGGATTGATGGAATCAACTTGTTGCTTAAAAAAGAAGTTTAACTGATGAGTAATTACTCTTGGCCGTTCAGAATTGTCCGGCTCCGTATTCTTCTGGAACCGTCAATTGCAATGATTTTTTTACTGAAGTCAATTAGCACCATTTTTGCTCTGCATGGAGCAAGTTCAGCAAGACTTAATTACACAGTGGATGAACGATGCTTCATCAAGGTTCAAAGTCTTTGTGGTCTCCTTTCATGCAACCGCATTGAATCGTGAATGCAAAATTATAGCTTCCATAGCATATAAATCAGAAATAACAACATTCTTGGCAAAGACCAACAACCTTTACTCTGTAAAGTCATCAGTTTAGGTTTACAGAAAATAATGTTCTGAGGCGGGCGGGACTGATATTTAGATGCTTTAAAAGGAAACTAGCGTAATTTTTTTATTTTACTCAGAAATTGCGCGAAATGTAGCCAGTGACGCCACCAGAATCCCTTAACACTGTCGGCCAAACCTCTGTGTTGCGATATAGGGGTCTGCTCAACCAAAAAATACCGGTACTGGAATGTCAGTAGGACTATGCCTAATGCAACCCCAAACACCACAACATTACCCCAATCATGAAATCCCTCCATTGGCTGAAAATCCCAGAGCGAATCCTTCATCCATGCTGGTCCCCCACCATCCCCGTCATCACTCCTCGGACCTTCCTTCCTTTCGAAACTAAAATCTCACCTCTTCAAAGACTCTTTCCCCAATTCATCTGACCTTCCACCTTCAAATTCATTACCTAAACACCACCAACCATAAAAGTTATTCTATATAGGCTACCTCCTCTGATCCTTTGGTAACCGGACTACGTTCTCTTTTCGACAACCCTTCTGAATAGACACAGCGCTCGCGAATACGCCAGTGCCCTGCGCTTGGCTTTCAAGTGGCGCTTTAGAAATTATTCGCAGAGTCCGATTACGATTACGAAGTATTCAAGCTCAACAGTTATCCGCGACTTTGGGGCCTGGTTGAAGACAGTCATCGGTGTCTTTATTATACAGTGGCTTCACCTTACCATCAGGACAGCTGTCTTCATCTGAGTTGTTAGGTCCATCGTCGCACAAAGGTTTGACACCAATAATTTTCGACTTTCTAGTATTTCCTACCATTGAAAGGTAATCTTTGGAGCCAGATGGATGAATTTGTACTGCAAATCGTTTCTTGGGAACTGGTGTAGCATGTCTCTTTTCTTCAATCTCCTGACCAGGAGAGCCTGGTATCTTCATTGCAGTTGGATCTTCTGTCTCTTCATCGCATAGATCCATGTTATCATATTGATCCAAACTGTCGTATTGACACGTGGCGCCCCCAGTTGCAGCCATTAAACCGCTGTAGCACTCCGTCAGCGGAGGATGACCATTGCATGACGTCATCGCCTGCGCTGCCGCGTCATCGCCTCCCTCAGCACCATCTATCCCCTCATATGTATTCTGTGCTGCGGTTGGTATGACGTCATAAACGAACGAATACGAACTTTCAAATCTTCGCAGAGGTCCGGTGCATGAAGTCGAAGCATTGTAAACCATGTTCCAATCTACAAAACGATATTATGCAGATTTTAAGTGGACTCGCGTCTCAGGGCTGCGCGCGTAATAGTCTAGCGGTCAGGTTTGACCGGACTGACAATCTGTCAATTTAGAGATCGGCTTTCAAATTGCGACCCCGGGTGCTGGACGGCTTTGATCTCGGCTACTTGAGCATCACCTCAGTCAGTTTGAAAACTGACAAAATTCACTCCGAAGCCTCAAGTCAAAATGCGCTGATAACACTTGCCTATTAATCAAAAGTAGGCCTGATACTGATGCAATTGTGTTTCGTGGCCCGGGGCGGGAGCGCTGGAGCTCGCTGGGACAGAGGTACCATTTCTTCTGTGGTCCAAAGTATGGTGGTTCGTGATACTAGTGGTTGCCATGACTGGAAACCTGGGTTTCTTAGTGCATATAAAGCACAATGTCATAATTATGCATCCAGGCAGAACTGTTATTATATAATTATTATATCCAGCAAATTATGACTACGGACTCCACAAGAAACCTGGCTCAAATGTCGATGCAAGACAGTGGTCCGCATATTATATTAGCCTACCGGCCTACGCGGACCCGACACCGTGGGAAACGCCACTGAAAAGTTGGAACGTGATAGCATGCGGGTCATAATGGGCCTAGATAATTTATCCGACAATGAAAAATATTGTTGTCTTTCCGATGACAACCCTAACATAATTTTATGATTTTATGAAGAACAGCAGCAGGCGTTAGCCTCTATGCAGCTGTCGTGCTAAATCATGGTGATAATTGAAAGAATCACTCCACAGCTCAATAATAAGACCACAGTAACTGTTCCATTCCATGATTGATTCATCCCTTGGACGGACAACCCAACGAAGCAATTGTTTTGATAATGGTAATTTGTTATTTAATATGTATCTAATTTATAATGTCATGTACACTAAAGTGCGGGTTAGGCAATTTGTCATACTACTAATCCTAACACTACTAGACCTACTGCAACAACAACTGATACTACTACTAATACTTCACTACTACTACTCTATTGTTACTGCCTATATATATATATATATATATATACATATTTGTTTAATCAGAAATCAGGTTGACAAGTCGCAACACGTTTACAAGATGAAGAGAACAAATAGTTATAAAAAGTTTGTTCATTGTCCAAGGGTTGCTTTTCTTTCTTAATTTTAAACTATTCAATTTTTTATCATTTGTTTTAAGCTATTGTAAAGTACTCAAGGTATTACTGCTACTACCGCTGCCAAAAATAATATAAAAAACATCAATTGCGATAACAAAGATAATAATTTTGCATCGCTTTCCAATGTGCATCTCGAAAACTAGCCATCCCATAATGCATTCTTTCTTATCCATTGAAAATGACTGTCATATCAACTTAATTTCGTCGTGATGTAGGCCTATGCCCAGTATTAGTTTTAATAATGATGATGCTGTCAGTTCAGTAGGCCTACTAGTCCTACCTTTGACTCTTCTTAAATGGACGCATCGTCGAACTCCAAAGCCAACGAGGATTGACACGCAAACCAGCACAGCAACGAGAAGAGTCAACGAGATGATATCTGAAACCATTGTATCGTTTGATACTGTGCACCCAACATTCGATTCATTCAAGTCATTCATTCATGCATATCTAGAGCAGACCTTATACCCCGAAGTCGATCGATTTGATCGCGATTAGTCGAGTCGATAAAACATCAGCCGACTCCATCGACTTGCAAGTGAAGGGGAACGTGTGTGCTTGTGTGGAAAACAATGTAGAATTGTTCTTACAAAGACTGTCCTACTCTGATGCGGTTACAGTCTAGGCAACCTGAGGAGACCCTTCCAGCTGTGAGAATGGCAAAACGGGAAACGGTTTCATCTTCACTTGATCATATCCACGATGCCAATCCAGAGACTCAAACATCAATGGCCGCAGAAAGCATAAAAATAGCGAATTTTTCATTATTAATTCTGTAAAGGCAAGCGCCAAATACATGTAGGCCTATGTATAATGCGAAATAGGCCTACATACTAGTACATAGACTGAATGTCGCACCAAACGAGTCGTAATCGGTTCAATGCACATTTCCCTATAATTTTTCCGCATCAGATTGGACAAGAGTCATAATAATATGATGAGAGTGGCGCCCAAAACATGAACCATGATGATTAAGCGTATACAGGTTCCTGTTTGCATCTCGCAGACATAACACGCATAAGTATTTATTAACTTTTCCTTTCAAATCAAACAAATCACTCCATTTGTTGTTTTATTTTTTAACGATAAGGAAATATAAGGATATGACACAAACAAGTCATTAACAGTTCCAGGATAATAATGATTATGACAAATGCTGTTGAAAGATGAGACGATTGCGTCCTTTATGACTCAATTAAATGCTTTTCTGTGCAAGGCTAAATTAAATATTGTTTTTAAAAAAATGTAATTGAAATGCACGCTTGCATTAAATTATTATTATTATTTATTATTATTATTACTACTTATGTTATTATTTATTATTAGGCTATTACTATTTATATTATTATTATTATTATTATTATTATTATTATTATTATTATTATTATTATTATATAATGCAATCAATTTATTAAAAGACCAATCGAGCTTAAAACCAGGCTAAAAGCAGAAAAGTGCTTAAGCATAAAGTGCGTTGTTCTCGTCCCCGGTGAGTGGTGCAAAAGAACCTCTAAAAGCAACAGCATTAAAACGTTGCGTGCAGATAGAAAGTCTCTGAAAAAGATAGACAGTTTCCCTAGGATCGCCGGAAACAGCAGCACAACGGCGACCCAACTCCAATAAAAAAACGCGATCCGCGCGATTGATGGGGCCTAACGATTCGATTGCAATTGGCACAAACTCGTGGGAGACAGGAAGCGTCGAGTACTTGCTGCACTTTCGATCCGCCGCATGTTCAGCAGCACCTCCGAAAACCGTTGGTGACAAATGTAAATAGGAGACAGCACATGTGTGGATGGCTGTGTACTGTGTAGTCCCAGACAATATATTTACCTCTGGCCCATGGGACAAGAGATCTTTTGCCGTCCGTTCTAATCAGGCATGCAGGTTCTTTAGAACTGGGGATGCCAGCCTTCGTGAGTGCCCTCCACACTAAGTCGTTGACCGCAAAGTGTCGGGGTGATTGTTCCTTCAGATGATCTTCTGCAGACCAACCCGTGGTGTCCTCTTGAGTCGGTGGTATCTCCGCACTGACACTGGAGTGGTGTACATAGATCCAAACCAAGACGCAGTCCAACGGCCACCCGGATTGCCTCGTTGCTTAGATCCAAGCCACAGACGGTCACAGGAATAGTTGATAGCTAGTCCTCCGCATGAGGGGAGGTCACCGCGAATAGCCTGGCCATGTTGACCGGATCGCTGTAGGCGGCCCATACCGCTGTCCTGTCTACCTCAATCAGTGGTCTGTCCCACACGCTCTGCCTGCTCCAAAGGGGCTCTGCACTGCTCGGCTGGGTGTTCTTGCGGACCTCGAGCAGATCGTCGATGTGGACATCATCCCACTCCTCCTTGCACAGAATCATACTCGCGAGTGACTTGGTCGATGCGGCTGATACCAAGTAAGCTGAAGATGCCAGCATCGAGACACGTCTGACTCCGAGTCCTCCATCTCTAATTGGGAGTGTGGCTTGTAGCCATTGGATGCTGTTGAGGTTGATGTTGATGATGTTCTCTAGCCCTTTACGCATTTGATCATCCATTTTTTTTAGAGCAGTGGATGTCTATGGCATGGGGCAGTTCTCAGCAAATAGGTACGTTTTGCTGATCCGAAACTTGCTCGTAGTAGTAGCAGCAGCACCTTTGCACGAGAAGCCACTTTCAACGTCTCTCGCTAACGACGCAACGGTGTCAGCCTTCATGCGGTGGTCAGAAGAGGCTCAATTTCGACTCCCAGGAACATAGACTATTACATAGATGATCCATTTTCCCCGCAATAAGACTTTGCAGAGCCGTTACTTCTCTGCGGTTGGTCCAACAACCTGACTTTCCACTGACCAAACGATCCTTACCAGTTCCCAGTTTCACCAACTGTCGAAGACCGATTTGGTCGCTTGGTCTTGGCGTTAAAAGTATGTTGTTCCTGGTCCATGATTGTCTTGTTTTTGTTATGTTCGCAACCCTCTTAGTGAAACTGCCTTTTGCTGCTCTAGATTACTGCTAATGTTGTTTAGGGGTTACCCGGTTTCAATGACGGATTCTGTACTATGTCCGTAAGGCATCGTCAAATTTTTTTTTATATTATGCCTACATAACGATCGTACATACACACACGTGCATACTACATATGCCTATACTTACATAATTGATCATACAAAGGTCATAATTATTTTAATGCACCTGTAGTGAAACAGATACTTACACCACTGATTGCTTCCACTTTCTGTTGTTGCAGTTGTTCTGAGTGGTTCAATTTCAACTTGTAGCGGTACCACGTGCACTTCTTCTGTAGTCTCCAACTCCACCCGATGTGGTAGTAGTCGTGGAAAGTTCCACGTGTAGGTGTAATCTGGTACATTGGTCGCTGTCACTTGCACGCTTCCATTATGCCACTGAAAAAACACTCTGCACGAGAAATAAGTAGTTTTACTCAAATCAACAACATGAACGTAAGTTGTAGTGACTCTGTTGTTGAAGACTGTTTCCGTTGATACACCTTGAATGACGATCTGTTCTTCGTCCACATCTTGTTTATCGTTCTCTGTGTGTTGTTTCCATTCGACCGTTGGAGACCAAATCCCTCGGAAGTTGACTGAACATCGCATCCAGATGATATCGCCCTCAATCAGAGTTGTGTTGTCTTCTGATGTGTAGTTCGTCTCACAGAATGGTTCGCTCTCTGAAAGACAAACGAATGCGTGAACTTTAGACTACCTTGGATTAGAATTTTTGTGCTTAAACTCGTAACTTGTAAAGATATAGGCTACTCATGAATATAACCTGCGAATTCAACTGCATCATATGCACCTGTTTCTTCTTATGTTCGAGACCTGGATATTAAATTAGAACTAGAAATTGACCATATATGTAATTAGCCTATGTCTCTCCACGACATTTCTAGTTTCACGACTTAGGCATCCAAGAAAGTTGGCACCAAGTGATTCTGGTTTCTATTTGGATGTATACACTTACAGTGTATGTCATTGTACTCAATAAAGCTAGATGGCGCGAGTCACAAAAGCTAGAAACAAATTTCTACAGTCGCAGAAATTTTATTCCCGTTCTCTTCAGCCCAGGACACTGACCATTTTACTCTGCATCCAGCGGTCGCGTATGGGGTTCGGTGTCTTGGAGCCGGAAGGTTCAGGGTTCTAATCCACTCCAAACTGACGCATAGGCTTCTGAGCAACTCCTTTACTCGCAATAATAATATTGATCGTGCGCTTCGGCATGAAACTCGGATTCAGTGTCCGCGTTATAGCTGGGAGCGCCTCTGGGCGTAATAGCAAGTGCTCATAGTCATACATACCAAATAGTAAGCAGCGTTGCTCTTACCAAAGACGATCAGCTGTGCACTGTTTTGAAGCTGATCGCCATTCACGAATGCATAGCACGTGTAGAGACCAGCGTCGTTCAACTGCGTTGCATTCAGGTACAGTCGACCAGACCCATGTTCGTCTACATCAGCACCATAACGTGAATAGTCAGGGTCTATCCGTGGTCCTCCGCCGTCGTTCATGAAAATGAACTCCTTCCTTGAAGCCGTTGGACGTGTTAGTGCCCATCTGTAGATGGTTGATCCGTTGGTTGTGCGACATTCTATGGACATCGGGTTCCCAGCAACAACGACCGTGTTACTGGGTGCTACAGTCACGGTTCCATGGGCTGAAGCATTAGCAGATAAGTACACACAGTATGAGAACGGATCTTACCCAGGTGACATGCGTAGAAATCAATCTTAATCCCAAATATTCAATGCATTCTAAGAAATTATAGCAGTTGCGAAGACAGTTACTTCAAGGTATGGTGTAAAATGCAACCCAGACGAATAGAATAGGTGAACCGGGGCAAGTTGGCGAGGGCACGCTTGTCGTTGCGCTGTGAAATTATAATGCGTGGTAGGGAAGATAGCAGTCTAATAGGAAGCTAACTGAAGATCTGGGAAAACCCTTCCTTATGTGGAACAGCGACAACATGCTAAGGTGCTTCCTTTAGGCTACCTTTCTTTTTCTTAAAAGTAAGGTTTTCTATTTGCCTCTTATATTATTTCATTGTTAGAAAATTTCATTTGTCTTAATCATCAGGAATGCAAAAAATTTGAGAAATACTTTATTGTGTTATGCATTTATGTAGAGTTGCTACTGGTGTATTTTGTTTATCCAAATCAAGCTGCACAAATCACAGCCCCAAGATTTACATTTTAGAGTTGTTCGCGTTCAAGATGGATAAACCAATAATTCTCTCTAAATTGAAGTCGGGTTGATGAAAATAATTGTCAGTTGATTAGCAGCGAGATCGAAGAAATAAATCTTGTTTATATTGGAGCTGGATTTATGAAAAATTACTGTTATTTAGATCGATTGATATAAAAAACTTTCTCAAAAATAATTCGTTTATCAAATTCTTTCTTACATGACATTTATGAAACCTGGATTGGTGAAAAGGATTCTCGACAAAGTAGAAGTCGGAATGATGAAAATAGCAGTAGGCTACTAGCCTACATTCGGCAAATAATTTAAAAGGATCCATGACAAAATGTCATGCGAAATAATGTTATGAACAAATTGTCATGGGCAAAATGTAATAGCCTAAATAGTCTATAAAAGGGTGAGTGAGACTTGTTTGTTTTTGTTTTGTTACAACAGGCCTAAGTGATAATTTCAAAATCCACTGAAAAGTGATTGTAACAAAACATTTTCGATGGTAAAAGTCAATTAGAAAGCAGACTCTGAATACTTTACATCTTATCACTACTACAATGCTGAACAGAGCTGGTTTCATGTGTTTATAGTGTTTGTAGGCTAAATTATCGGAACAACATGCAACACTGATGCTAAGAACTTAACATGCAAAGTCTCTCCTTTGATGGAAAAAACAAGAATTTTGATTTTAAGACTATTGATTATTAAAATAAACACGCATAAATTCACTCTTTTATACTAATAGTGGTAAGACACAATTTTATAGACCTACTCAATTGAGTGAATTGTCAAATGCTTACCATGTCCAAGACAGAGCAACCACACGATAACTTCACACAAATCTCGCTTAGCAAACATTGTAGAATGCATAAGCCTCGAAAGCTGAGCATCGTTGAGTTACGTGCAGTTATACTCGACTATAAGCTCGGTTTATGGCAATAGTTTTGTGTTTGAATACTGTTGTTTAATGCTGGCGGCTGTTGGTGTGCGCCCACTCGACAAATTATAATTCGACAGCTGTCTCCTAAGCGAAAGCTAATTTGCATCCTCATTTTTTTAGAGTAGGCGTATGGCAGTCAAGCATGTTCAAAGACTTTATCATGAGACTAGTGGTTTTTCTACAAAAATTAATGGTATCTGCTGGAGTTTCGATGCGCGGTAAAACAGACATCATCTTCATTGATCCTCAGAAAAACCAAAGTCAATGGAGAGTATAATAATTAGGCATTACGTCGGCTTGTTACGCGATAATCTCATTCCCGAATGTCGTATGTAGGCTATGGAACGCCCTAAAGGAGCTTGCGTGAGTTGTGTATGGTGGTCGCAGAAAACCGTTTCTAAATACTGATGAACTTAAGCAGATCATTGAAGCAAAATGGTCTCTATTAGGCGGCACACAAATACAGAAGTCAAAAGGACAGTGGAAACAGCGTTTAAGGTTCGTTACAAGAGAAGGCGGAGGATCAATTTATTGGACATTTGTTCGCGTAAAACATCATCATAAAACAACGGTGCCAAATTTTGACCATGGGTCATACGGTTCTAACAACAATTTCTCTCAAACTGCTGAGTATTTTGATCTAAATTTTGGCTGTGTTGTGCAAATATGAATTATGATTAGTTTATTTCGTTTGATGTACTATGATTCAATTTACTTTAAAATTGTTTAATTGACAGGTTAACAAAATTTCGGGACGTTTCTAAAGCGCCCACTCGGTACAGCTACGTGAATCACAAAAAGATCCAAAATTGCGCTTCGAAATATCTTATTGATTTGTGAGGATAGTTTTGCCATGATAATTGTGACTAATTGAGTGATTGGTAACAGATTATCGTCGCCTAGCGACAATCTTCACGTTCCTATACGATGCTCAAAATCCAAAAACAGGGAACCATCCTTGTGCCATGCTCAGTGGGAGTCCGAGTCCTACAGTTGTCAGAGAGACCAGAGAAGGCAAAGAAGCTGCTTAGGCGTTTTATGTTGAAGACATGAAAGCAGAGGATAAGCTTATGGTTTAAAATGTTAGTGATTCATTCGGAGTGGGAAACCGTGAAGTGGTGAGTTGATCTGGAGAAGCCTGATGAAAATTATGGCGGAACCAGTGGTGGCATTTGCGGAGAAGCTGAATAACTAGCCAAGGATCAAAGGAACTAATTTTCAATGTAGGATGCCGTGATGTTTTAAAACCATTTGCAACAGAGGAATAATTTATTAGCCTTATAATTTCGCGCAATTATGCAAATCACAACTAGGGTGTAACCTACCGATGCGAATGCGGAGCCAATAAATTATTAGACGATTGAGCAAAAATCCAGGTCATCGGCAAGTGCAATTAAAACAGTTAGAAGCAGGTCTTTGTGTGAGATCGTATTTCCGACAGCGCATTGTGTGAAAATAATCTGATTTATGCCTACACGTAGGCCTACTGTTACTTATTGCCGAGATTTGTCAAGCGCTGTATTTTTATAATTATCAGTAAACTGCTTATAAATTAATCAGGAATCAGAGAGAAGTTATCTGACTGAGGAAGTCATACAACCGCTGTCGTATTTCTTCATAAAAGTCAGACAATAAACCTTACACAAGTTGTAAGTGGCGCTCTACATGTACAAGTCCGTAAGCAGCATTAAATAGCATAGAATTACGAGCTTCAAGTGCTCAAATCCTGAAAGACTAAAAACCAGGTCACACTTCTCTCACACGCCTGTTATAGTTGGCCTTGCGACAAGGTCAGTTATTATTAGCTCTTGACTACAGTAAAAATCGTCGCCGCAAATTCGTATCCTACTAGATCTAATTAGCTGCCACCGTCATAGAATGTGCACCCAGGGCCTTGGACAGGATTTGGAGGCCCAGGAGCTTGTGTAATGTGTAAGTTGTGTATGGTGATCGCAGAAAACCGCTTTTAAATACTGACGAACCTAAGCAAGTCATTGAAGCAAAAATGGTCGCTATTAAACGACACACAAATGCAGAAATCAATAGGACACTGGAAACAGCGTTTAAGGGTCGTTACAAGAGAAGGCGGAGGATCAATATTATTTATTATTATTAAACATAATTTTGTTCGCTTAAAACAACAACATAAAACAACTGTGCAAAAGTTTGACCATGGGTCATACAGTTCTAACAAAAATTTCTCTCAAACTGTTGAGCATTTTGATCTAAATTTGACTGTGTTGTGCAAATATGAATAATGATTAGTTTATTTAATTTGATGTTCTATGATTCAATTGCCAGGTTAACAAAGTTTGGGAACGTTTTAACAGCTCTGCATGAATCCTAAAAAGATCCAAACTTGCGCTTCGAATTATTTTATTGATCTGTGACCGTGAGTGTAAATGTTCAATATTGTAAACTCTTTAAAATAACGTTTGGCCTATCCGTAACAACCGTGCGTTGCATCGAAAATGACATTGTGCATTTCAATGAATATTATAGTTTGTGTGAGATCATTCGTGTGAGGTCATTCAGCCTGACTCTCCGGACTTGACCCGCTGCCTATCGATTTTGTTTTGATTGAGCGCCTGTGAATAAGCTGGTTCCCGCGACTTGGCTTTTGTGGGCGCTGTAGAAGTCTCGAGATTACGATTACGATTACGATTCACAACCGCTGTTCATGTTAATACGGTCACGCCAATTAAAAGTAGGCTACTCTCATCATCATCATCATCATCATCATCATCATCATCATCATCATCATCATCATCATCATCATCATCATCATCAGTATTATCATCATCATCATCATCATCATCATCATCATCATCATCAACATAATCTTCATAACCACCACCACCATCATCATCATCAGCAGCAGCAGCAGCATCATAACCACCACCACCATCGTCGTCGTCGTCATCATAATCAATCATCTTCATGATCTTCTTTGTCGAAGTCATCTCGCCATCACCATTATTTTTTGCCATCATCATAATCTTCATTTTCATCATCGTCATACAAATTTCAACAAAAAACATCGATCCGTCCATTGAAATGCTAGGTCGCCACGATACGTCTGTATTCACAGTTCATCGATGGTTCAAATGTTATTCGATTAGGCAAAGCATTTCTCGAATAAGTTACCAGCTTCTAATAGGCTAATGTCTCACTCTGTCCTTTAGTGAACGCATCATGCCATTACATATTCGCCGAATGTGTTTGTCTAAACTATAATCATGCATACTTAGTAGGAAGCTGGGTTATGCCGTTTAAGATGGCTTCAATGCAGAAGATCAGAGACAAACAGACAAAGGAAAGCGGTTGAGTGATCCCAACGGCAATATTAACCATCTTGGATCAGTCCAAGTTATAAACGTTTCCAATGGTTTCCTCAACACGTGGTTCTGCGATTGGAATAATTTGCGACTTCCTTTTTCTCAAAAGGTTAAAAGCACAGTGTTGGAAGCATAATTCACTTACAGTAGGTATCTAGCTATTTCACCTACATGTATCTCTCTTGAGCAGCGTCCAAATAGCTGCTCCAGATATTATTCGATTGTGACTTTGCATTTAAAAGAGCGATGGCTATGTGAATTAGCTATGTAAAGAATGCCGTCGTTCGATACTCGTTCGAAGACAGTTATTTCGGTTAATTAAGTACAGGAAAAATAAAACCAGATAACCATTAATTGTGTTAAGGCAGCAACCGTTGCACGTTGGATATAAATAAAGTAACAAATGAATAGTTGCATCGAAAACAGAAAGAATAACCAACAGAACCCAGAACAAAAAGTCATATCCATTTGTGCGCTTAAAGGGAATTCCAAAGGAACGAGTTCCGCTATCTGGGTTACTGGATGTGGTGGACGTGACATTCCATCTGGGTTTGGAGGAGGTGATTGTCCATTTTAATCACGATTTTAATAAGTCACATCTCAAATAACTGTTGTGAAATGATTTTGATAGTGCTTCACAACTTGTGTTCTATGTGTCCACCACCTACCAGTGCCAGCACTTTTGAGTCTCTTTGCAGAGTTCTTGAAAGCCTTGCTAATGCGTTCCAAAGGCAAATCTTACCATATCAACTCCAATGTGCCCGTCAATTTTCTTACCGCTCTTGGTTTCGGTTGCAGATTGTGATATTTCTCAAGCAAAGCTCTCCGCAATTGATTATCAATACATCGGGTTCAAATCCGGAGTTTGGGACAATTGGCTTTCTTAATGAAACCAGAACAATCGACATTGAGCCCAACTCCTTTCATTCGCGGCAAATCTTTTAAATCTGTGCTCAACTCTTAATTTTTGCGCTCTCACTATTTATCAGAGTAAATGTTGTTCAATGTTCATAGCTTTATGTCTCCGCGATTTTGCTCAAGAGGCGTCTGAATACACATTTTGTCTGTCATTGACACCTCTTACATTTTTTGGAAATTTGAATTTCATTGCTTTTATAGCAAAATTTTTAATCTGACAGATTACTTATTTACCAACTTGATTGTCATCTTGCTAAGTGACTTCACAGTGACGTGCGACTATGCTGGTACCCTGTTTCTATTCAGAATAGCAATAATAATGATCCTGCAATATCATGGCTGTTTGATAACAATTATTTTTTTAGATGAGACTTAATAAAATCGTGTTTTTGTTACATTTAGAAATTCTCCCTTATGGCCAAGATAATATTGGCAAACCCTTGGGGTATTTCTTAGCCCACCTTGTAGACTGTAGAGTGTGTTTGAGTACGCCAATTAATTATTGTGTGGTGCGATGGAAGCAAGGCACCGTCTGTGCAATGTGTGCATGGTAGACTGCTGCCTAAGTGCTATATTCAAAACTCCTACCATTGCAAAGTGTGCAACCGTTTACGGTTCATCGGATGAGCTCATTTGGTAGAATAGGCTTAGGCCATAGGCGCAACCACCCTATGGGACCCACGGGACGCGTCCCCCCAACTTTTGAGTGGTCCCATTGACTTTATCATTATGGTCCCCTCAACTTTTAGGACGTGATTCATTTGGTCCCCCCAACATTTAGGACGTGATTGCGCCTATGGCTTAGGCCTACGTCTGCTCATATGTGTGATTTACTTATCAACCGTAGGTAGGTCTACAAAGTTTGAGCGTGGTATCTTATAGAACACTAGCTGGGGTACCCGGCGTTGCCCGGGAAATTTAGGATTCGGCCCGCTCCGGCAACAGCCCCACCACACCACACCACTCTGACCTCCACCGTACAAAATTTTGGTTTTCGGTGGGAAAATCCCCCATAATTCCCCCCTCCCAACACCCCCCCCCAACACGGCGCTACTAACTCCGACCTCCACCGGTACGCCACCTGTGAAATTTTGGTTTTCGTGAAAAATTCCCCCCCCCAAAATTTTCCCCATCTCCCACATCACGCCACCACTAACTCCGACATCCACCGGTACGCCACCCGTGAAATTTTGGTTTTCGGGAAAAGATTTCTCCTCCAAAATTTCTTCTCCAAATTTCCCCCACTCCCACCCCACAACACGCCACCACTAACTCCGACACCCACCGGTACGCCACCCGTGAAATTTTGGTTTTCGTGGGGAAATTCCCCCCAAAAGAATCCTCCCCCCTTTTTCACCCCCCCCTCCTCACAACGCGCAACCACTAACTCCGACCTCCACCGGTACGCCGCTCGTGAAATTTGGGTTTTCGGGAAAATTTCCTCGCCCCAACCCCTCCACTCCCTCAACTGTCTTATACACCGCCTCCCCTCGCCCCCTCAACCCATCCCTCCCTACACCCTCTTCCCCCCGACCTCCACCGGTACGCGACCCGTGAAATCCGGACTGGCAAAAGCGCTGTCCTTAAAACGCCTCTAAAACGGTTGTCAACCGCTGCTTTTATAGTAGCCTATAGGTACATGTATGGGACCCGAAAAGAAAAGTGCTGTCGTAAGCTTGAAAGGGCAAAGACCAACAGGGAGAATGAGTGTTTTTGCTCCCCCACTCTCTCCCCCATGGGGGTAGACATTCGCGAACCCCTCGATTACACGTATGATGCCGAGACGAACACAGTAGTGAAGGTTTGGAGTGAAAAGCTCAGAAACTGTGAGCGTGCATAACTGACAAAGTCCGCCACATCCTTTCTTATAAATAATTATAGATCTCATTATCAAACCATGCTTGAGCAGTTAGCTATGCATATCAGCTCGACGTTTAGCATCGTAAACACAATGATGTGTCGTACGAAGTTGCCAAAAAATAATTATTTCGTACAATGGTCGGTTTTCGTGAAGGGCATTCAGTGATCAACACGCGACGTTTTTGCTACTTTTGAACGTGATTTTATTCCTTCATTCCGATAATTTATTTTAGCGCCTCTTCACTGGATAACTACTCAGAGGCGCTCCCCGTTCAGTCACAGCTACAAAAATAGGATTTGAGCTATTCATAACAATCGGGGGAGCTTTAAGCTAGCCTAGGCATCAATGGCAAGGTCAATGGGAGGTCAATCCAGATCGCGGGACCTACTGTAACAATCGAAAGAGTTCGACGCTGTCTGATAACAGTGCGAGTCCGGGGAACTAAACGACCCCTGTTGCTGAAAATCAAAACGCTCGACGGGCTACGAGGTCAGATACAGATCGGCAGAGATCAGGACTGGACTTTGTAAGAAATGTAGAAGTATAATACGACTACAATGATACAATCCACACAATTTATTGACAAATCCTCATAAATGCCATCATATTATGCACTGCTACATTTCCTGTAGACCTATTTGTTCCAGAATTTTTATTATGACAATGTTTTTGCAGTCGATGTAGCCTAACTAGCGATGAGGCAGTTTTAACTTCCGACACGATATCATGAAAAGAATTAAAACGCAATAAGCTAACTATTAAAGATGTTCAATATGGTGAGCCCATCTAGGATACTACTGCGTGAAAATAAAACAGTCTAAAAGAAGCACAATGTTCATTACAAGTTTGTATTCAGGTTATAACGAGCAAAATGACGAATTCCAATAATATTATAAGTTGAAACGCTCGCATAACGTAGGGTCTACATTCTGGCGACGGGTTGTCTGACGTCCGTCCGATTGGTTCCCGTTGCGTGTTTAATGCGGATCAGGGATCACAATATCTAGCTCTGGACGCAGAGGAAACTGAGGTTCCTTTGTTGGATTTTGACGAAGACGCTTCAAGATATCAATAACAGTTACTGGATTTCGCAGTGGAACAGCTATTAAGATAGATGGCTCTTGATTGACGAGATATGGATGTGGCTTTGGACGGAGAGTTGGCGGTGAGTTGGCGAGCTGAATGCTTTCGGTCAAGATCGTCGATCCTACTAGTACTGCCAATATGATGATCACCTTCATCGTTTGATCTGAAATATTTATAATATGACGAGTCACAAATTTAATCGAATTCTAGTCTACGAGCTGTAGGCCTACCGGTGGCTAGATCAGTAGCTATACCGTGCCACTAAATCCACATTCGAATTCGTAGACCTATAATAGGCTACTGTAAACAAGGGGGTTACTTTGGCATATGGAACCAGACTACGTATTATACACAGAGAAATTGTAAAATAATTCGCGTGTCTTACAAAAGCTTTAATTGGAGATTCACCAAAAGTGATACAACTTTTGCTCTGTTTTAAATTTTGATGAAATCTGGCCATCATGTGTAAATATGAATTGTCTTTAAGCCCGCAAGATGTCATTTCGAAATTCTTACTTCTGGCCGAGATATTGGGGGGGGGGGCATAAGGGGCAATGCTTGCCCACCCTGTATATAGCGCCTCTTCAAGAGTAGGCCTATTCAGTTCAGAAGTGCTGAGGAGAAGACAAGAGGGAAGAAATTGGACACAGCAAGAAAAGCAATGCAGATTAACGTAGTAGCCATGACGAGAGCTGAATTACATGTTGAATGCGACTGACGATGCAGTTTTCGGTTTCCAGGGAAACACATTTTCTGATTTGGACAATACAAGCTCAAAACGGTTGTAAAATCGGTCTCCTTGGCAGGATTTTAGATTTGCAACAAGACATTTGCTTAGTATAGGTCTACACAGTCATGCACAATACATTTAAAAAACTTTCAATGTAATGATGCTAATGTTACCCAGTATGGGTATAAAATAGATCTCTAGTTGAAAAAATACATTGTGCCAATGTTACCCCAACCAAGTCATTTCCTCAACTCGTTTATATGTTATTCCCCCAAACCTCTAAACTATGCCAATGTCACACGATTTTAAGGTATCGAGCACAATTTTGGGGGAGCGGCGGTGTAGGGGTTTGTTCGGTGCTCTTTCAAAAATTGCTCAAGCACTTCTGCGTGAAACCCCGATTCAGTGTCCGCGCTTAAATCGGGAGCGCCTCTGAGTATGAATCTTGAAAAGGCGCTCTAGCGATTCACTGTCAAAAGGACGACTTCGAAAGGGCGACCATCAAAATGCCCTTTTATTTGCTCGCCCTTTTGATCGGCGCCCTTTCGAACAGACCCCATTATGATCGGTGCCATTTTTAACTCGCCCTTTTAGTGGTAGCATTTTCGAAATCGCCCTTTTGATAGGATACCCGCTATGACAATTAATGCTCGTACATAGGCCTGCAATTTAGTGTTGTCATAATTATGTGGTCAGAAAAAAATTTAAAGGTAAATCTGTATTTTAAATTTAGAAATCACATAGTTTAGATCATCCGAATATAGCCTATAGGCCTACCAGACAACATAGCAAACGTAAGCGTAGGTCTATCTATCCTTTAACGGTTAAACACAAATGAACTATAAATCATATGATTATCCTATTTCATGCAATCATTTAATATAGTGTATTGTATAACCAACCTTTCCAAAACCTTTAGTCTTCTGATGTACCGGCACACGTTCACAGACTTCAGTCCTAATGTCGTATACTTGCTTCTCGTAAACTTGTCGCGATGCACCTACTTGCTGTTCAGACGTTTGATCTCTTTCAGGAGGTTGCTATAAGTTCAGTCTGACACAGATTCAGGTTCTGCGTTGGTCCTTTATACACAGTTTAGGACACGTCACTTGGGTTTTGATGTTGAGCTTTATTGTCTGTTTCTTCGTCTTCCGTTTTTCGTTCTCTGCCCTTATAAGGTTCGAATGTTTGACGCCTTTGTTCTGTGCTTCCTTTTTCAACTTCTGATAATCGTCTTTCATCATCCAGTCCAACACAGTCTTTTGTCTTCGTCTTCCTCTCGTTCTTTCCCTCTTCTGTTTCACGCCGCATTAATTGTGATGCATCATAGGTGTAACGTCGTGTGTGGTGTGTCATTCTTTATAACAACTTTCACGACTGTGACATGTTCTTCGAAATAACAACGTAGACTCAAAAATTGAAACACTGCAGAAAATGACTCGTCGATGAGAAATAGCTTCATGGTTTTTTCAAAGAATGTCGGTCCTCAGTCAAAAATGACTAATGACAGTTTCATGAAGTCTAAGTGAGTAGGCTAGTAGATTATTTTGTAGGCGTGTGTTGGCCAGTTGCATGTCATAATCACGCGTGCAATTCGTGCATGTCATTTCAACCAGAGTAACACGACACGACAAGCAATAATATTATTAATATTTCTCGTCAAGCAAAAACAGAATGATGGAAATTCCTATGGTTTCGATGGGATTCATGCGTCTATGGGTCACCGCCATTGTGTTACAACTGATGTTTCAGAACTAAACCCAGATTTACACCTGAAACCCCCCAGAAATCTTCTTCTTAGTAATTCTTACTCTATGACTGTTGGCAAGCTAATCGTCAAATGTATGTAGGAGAAGTAGGGGCGAGACGGACCCCGTAACACATTACTGATTTTAAAATACCGTAAACGTGCATCACGGGCACAATTTTTTCTACTCTTAGCTTATAAAGTAACGTGGCTAAGAACAACACAGATTTAATTGCATCCATTTTTGATAAGAAGATTTTTAAAACTTTAAAATTGAGTAGTAATTGTCCATAGGCCTAAGTCTAATAAATCATGCCCCTCGCATTATGCTGTCGTCGTAACATGTTCTGAACAATATTTTCATGCACACACTAATGCGATCGTTTACACAGTAAAATAGTGAGAAAAACGCAGAAGTTACTTTGGACTACATTTGTTCAATTTTAGGTGATTTTAGTGGTCCATCTTGCCCCCATGGTGGGGCAAGATAGACCACTGCAATCCTGTCACTCGCGTTGATTGCTATGCCTATTGTATCAAACAATTATTGAGCTGCAATAACAATAGCATAATAATAATTAATTAACATTTAAAATTAGATGAAAAAGTCGAAGCACACAAAAAATTTACACAAAAAGGGCAAGATGGATCACAAAATTCCAACTCGTCCCCATGCATAAGGTATAAACTATTCACCAATTAACAGGGCCGTCTTAAGACGTTTGGGGGTCCTAGGCATAAACTCCAACCTTAAACGTAACTCAAATTCCACCTCAATTTCTCAGTCTCAAATGTACAACGTGGTTCAATAAAAAGTAGGTCAAACTGTTCTTCATATAATTTATCTCTAATGCCTGATGATTCATCATACCAAATTTTCCCAATATTAGAGAATTGAACCAATAATATGATTCCAACATATCATGTCGTAAGTTTGAACGGAGCCAAAGATATGAATATTTCAACTTCATCTGCCGAAATTTAGGTTTTCGGCAAGACTGTTATGGTGTTCGTTGCGGTTTCGTCGCTTTACCATTTGATCATCAGTGATCCTGGAGTACGAATTAACGGAGTCTATTATCTGTCACGACATCTTCTACCTGTGATCAGAAATCTATATAGCCCCAGAAAGCCATTTTTCCTTCAACAGGACTGTGCCTCAACCCACAGATCCAGGGAAACCATGGAAATGCTAAAAAGAGAGACAGCAGACTTCATTTCTCTCACATTATGACCAGATTTAAATCATGTGGACTATAACTTGTGGAGTGTGATGCAAAAGCGAGTCTACGAGACAGCAAATCCGTGATTAAACGATCTAAAGCAACGCTTGTTGGAAGTGTGGGGTGGACTTGACCAGAGGATTATCGACGATGCCGTTGGCCAATGATGCCAGCGCCTTCAACGCTTGCGTGCAAGCAGAAGTTGGACATTTTGAACATCATTTTATTTGAAATAATCCACTCATAGCCTACTACTTAGAGTTTCGTCACAAAAATTAAAGACTGTTTTTCATGTTCAAAGTATAGGCCTACTTTGTTACAAAATTTGAAAGAAAATTGCTCGTAAACTTAAATTTCGTCAGATGAAGTTGAAAGAATCATATCTTTCAGTCCGTTCAAATTTATGACATGATATGTTGGAAACATATATTGTTGGTTCAATTCTCTAAATATACTGGGGGAAATTTTAGTGTGACTAATGATCAGGCATTAGCCTATAGATATATGAAAAACAGTTTGGCTTGCCTTTTATTGAACCACGGTGCATAGTGTTGCATTATTTTAAATCAATCAATCAGAATTTGTATAGCGCCCCTGTTGGATACCTACTCAGGATACCTGATATTGATTCATTGCATTTTGTAAAATAGTGAGTTGAACGTTACATAAATTTCACATAATAAAGTTATATGTAATCTTATTATTATTAACACAGGCCTAGTAGGCCTACTAGCTTTTGCTTTTGGCCGCCGCGGGGCCCCTCTTATGCGCGGGGCCCTAGGCATGTGCCTCGCGTGCCTCGGCCTTAAAACGGCTCTGCCAATTAAAGATTACATTTACTGGGCAGCCAACCTATATTGAATTGTTTACTACAGCAGAAAGGGTGTTTATTGTTTAACTAAATAATATATAGGGTGTCTCGATAGGTCGTGAACGATTTTGAATGCAGATAAATATAATTATGTTATACACAAGATAATGTGGAAAGTTGTATAATACTGGCGGATACGTTGTTCAAATGAGAATGTTACGCAAAACATTTAGATCACTAGCTCACTTATTCAAATTTTAGCGCCAATATTCGTGACGTCATCAAATTCGTACCAAGTAGCCTAAACGTCCAGTTATATAGTCCGAAGGCAATATTGTACGATCATCATTGTTAATCCACACATAATTAATTAATTAATACAAATTATCATTTAGTACTTAATAATGTTTCCTTTACTCTTTATTACAGCCTCAAGTCGATTAGGCATCGAGCCAATTAGATTTTTCAGAGTTGTCAGAGGTATCGATGTCCATGCCTTACGAAGCCGACGTTTTAAGGTGTTCAATGTCTGGGGTTCGGGATAAACAAAAATATCAATGGCTACATCTCACTGGGGTACTGACCGCCTAATTCGCCGGTTTTGTCACCAATAGATAATGTTTGGAGTGTTATGGCGGCAACTGTTTATGCCGATCCCGAACCCCAGACATGATTATTTGTATTAATTAATTAATTATGTGTGGATTAACAATGGTGATGGTACAATACTGCTTTCGGCCTATATAACTGGACGTTTACTTGGCACGAATTTGATGACGTCACGAATATTGGCGCTAAAATTTGAATAAGTGAGCTAGTGATCTAATTTTATTTGCGTAACATTCTCATTTGAACAATCTATCCGCTACTATGCAACTTTCCACGTTATCTTGTGTATAACATATATTTATCTGCATTCAAAATCGTTCACGACCTATCGAGACACCCTATAATACTTGTAGCAAAAGGATATCACAATGTGCAATTGAATACTTAGCGAATTACTTTCCTCTGAAAATGGGATCGGACAGGTCGAAAATCAACTTTTCATCATAAAAAAGTCGTTTCGGTCGTTTAGTTTGGACAAATCACCAAAGAGCCAAGAGTATTACAGTAGATTTCATTCGGAAGGTGGCGACATCGCAGATAAGCTATTAAGCTTACCTTAAATTGACGGGATCCATCATGCCCAAAAGTCCATCTCGCCTCTACTTCCCCCCTTGTGCACTTGCTATAGCGCCCTTCAAAGCTTATACTCAGAAGCGCTCTCTTCTTGAGCGCGGACACTGAATCGGAGTTTCACGCCGAAGCGCTGAGCAATTGTGAGTGAATGACTTAGCCTACCCAAGCCGCCTACGCGTCGGCTTGAGGTGGATTCGAACTTGCAGCCCTTTGGCTGCAAGGCAACCACTGCACCACCACGCCCCGTCATTAAAGCCCACTTAACTGATATAACCGCCTCATAAAAAATACTAGATATGCGATATCTTGTCTTGTGTTCTTGTGTTTTAACCAAAATCGATAAAATATCATTTTACCACACTGAAAGCAAGACGTGCAACACTGCGCCATTGTAGGCAATCCATTAACACCGCTATGCATTTTAAAACAAAGAGTGAGATGTTTGAAATTTATTTACTGATTTTATACAATTCTGACATGCTGATTTCAAATATGATTGTGAAATTTGGCCATCACGTCATAATTTCGCACAAATCGAATTATAATTTTATTGATTTTTGCAATTCCATGAAAAGATTTTTTTTTACACTCCAAGGAAATTTTATAGAAAATTCTCACACTGCATATAACCAATAATTATTGGTTATATGCAGTGTGAGAATTGTGGAAAAATAACTGGGGGGTTGGACCATTATCCACTTGGAATTTGGGTGTGAAAAACAGACTTTACTATGGGCTCTAAGAAAGAATGGGGGGTTGAAACCCCCAACCCTCACGGAAATTCTTACCCTGGTTATATGATGCGATGGAATCAGCTGAGTCACCGTTGTCTGTGCTAGATGGTTGACTGCTGCGTAGTTGTCATGTTCCATTGAATAGGTCTGACGTTGAAACCTTTGACAAGGTGGGCAATTGTTCACAGGATAAACGATCATTTTGGAGAAAGTAGGAATGGCTAGGCCTATAATACGTCTGCTCAGCTGTGCGGTTGACTTGTCAACAGTACTGTGGATACATAGTGTGGGCGTTGTGTCTTATACAACCTGTCATCATCAAGCCATGCTTAGTAGCTTACATTGCTCAGGCATTATGCATAGTTCATTCATTCATTCAAGTATATATGTTACGCCACTTCAAGGAAACTACTTAGATGCGCTCCAGACTCCAGCACGGTCAAACAGAACAGTGTCTAAGTGCTTATAGAGTGTGTCAGAAAGTAATCTAGAGAACAGGCGCAGCTCAAGTGGGAGGGCATTCCATACCATCGGGCCAACCACAGAAAAAGCACGACTCTGCATGAAAGAGGTATACGTGCAAACGGGACAAAGAGCACTCCCCTATCAGCCGAGCGTAGGGACCGACCAGTCCGAGCACTTAACACAGGCGACAGAGTTCAGGTACGGTAGGTAGCCTAAGTTGGAGCAAGACATAGCTGGCATCGCCATATCAAGAAAAAGATTATGTATTCGATGCGTTGACGGATAGGGAGCCAATGCAGAATCTCCATCATGTAATTTGTAACGTGACCAAATCTGGGCAGTTGACCAATGAGGCGCGCCGAATAGATTAAAGGTATCTATGATGTCGCCACCTGAATTATTTAATTACTGTAATACTCTTGGCTCTTTCAAAATCATCAAATTATGAGGCCGATTTTTCATAATGTAATGGAATATTTGTATAGCCATGGCTCGTTTTCCTAATATTATAAAACCCTAGACAGGGCAGCATGTAAGTAATCGTAATCTGTGAATTTCCAGTACCACTCGAAATGCAAGCGCAGGGCACCAGCTTATTCACGAGCAATGGCGTGGAAAGTAAGTAGCCTAAGGTAAGTTTTAAGTATGTTTTGTGATTATCATCACTAGCAAAAGCAAAACGCTGTAGACACAAAACACTGTACAGGCAAGCATAAGACATTGAAACAAAATATTATATTTATAGGGTCAATTGACCTACGAAACAGATAGCTGGATTATATAGGCTATTGTATATCCAGCTAGACGTAACGGAGTGAGTGCTAGACTGTTAGGGTTTGTTGTAGGGGAAATGAAGAGCTTAAATAGCTAGTTTTAAGGAAACATTGACTGTATAACATCCTTGAAAATAATAATACATGTCTGAGTCAGGTAACCAAACCTGGGGAGCTCGATAGTCACCATCACGGTTAGGCATCCGAATAGCAGGACTTGTTCTTTCTGGTAAGCCTATCTGTAATTATTCTTTTGTTTCAATGCGTTGTTTTTCCCCATGATTATGTTTGATTAGGCTACTACTGTTTGACACCTCGTATTGCTGGGATCAATAAGTTGATTTGATTTGACGATTTGATTTGATTTACAGCAAAATCACTTCAAACGACCACTGCGTGATAGCCTACTTTATGGAGTCTGTTTGTGAAATTGTGTTATCGACAGCACCGTTTAATTCGTGTTGGCTACAATATTGTAATAACCGCAGTTGAGGTTGCTTACGTGCTTTATTTTCAGCAACTGGTGGATACACAGCATTTTAATATTTTTAATGATCTATATATTAAATTTAGTCTGGTGGGATGCACGATATTCTGGTGGATAGAGTGATGGAATGTCAACGAATGTGGTTCAAATCAATCATTAATCAATGCCACACGACAATCCTATTTCACTCCTCCATCTACTGCGCTCCTATCCATGTCAGCCCCATGCAGTGGTCACACCATCGGTGGAAAGACGAGATGGCAATCGAGGGAGAGGAGCATCTACGTAATATGCCGAGGCTGAGAAAATTACTTTGCTAAACAGTATCAACCTTATCATACCATCTGTTTCTGAGGATAACATTTCAAGGACCTCCTTAATTCATTATAGGCCTGTTGTAATTAGACCTATAATTTGTAGTTGATAGGCTTGGTCTGTCTACGATGACTTTCTATAGCGCAGATGTTTACGTCAAGACAATCACTCCTTCTTCCAGGCCAGGAATATGAACAGCACTCTAAAATACATAACCTGTGGATTGCTTGCAGTCGTTTTAGTTAAACACCAACCAGATTCCAACATCAGCCACCCTCAATCTAGGACTTATTCCTGAGTTCAAATGAAGAATATTCTTACTTACTTACTTACGACGCAGAATCAATATTACAGTTATGCGTTTACAATACAAACTCGTCCATGTGTCGCCAATCCATCTAATAGTTATTATTCCTATTATATAGGGTTACCATACGTCCGGGTTTCCCCGGACATGTCCTCTTTTTAGGCCTCTGTCCGGGCGTCCGGGCGGCTTTCCAAAAATATGACTTTTGTCCGGGTTTTTCCCCGTCCGTCCCCGATCGATCGATCTTACTTACTTTTCCGTGTTACACTATCCCGTTCCGTGAGCTAAAAACGCGTTCAAGCAATATTTTAATTCAATGGTATGGCTACAATTAGACTTCCGGTTTCTGAAGCGGTTTTTCTGTAAACCAAACGAAATATAACGCGAGTTACATAATGATAATTGTAAATAAAATGGTCAATTTTTCAAAATATCCAAATAAATTATAAAAAAATGCCGACACTTAAGTGTATATTCAGAGACGCACTGAAAGCCCAATACGAGGTTTTCGTGCAGGTCGTTATGACGGGGAAGCTGAATGCTTGACATGCGGCAGCGGGACTTACATACCAGTTGCAATAAGGTTGCAATGAATTTAAAGGCACCACCGAATCATGTTAAGAGTGTTCGGAGAATTTCATATAACAACGCAACCAAATTTTTTGTAGCACGGGTTCAAAACGCGACGAATCTGTCACTGTTTTGTTTCTGTGTACAGTCAGTGACAGTAATGTAATGTGTACTGAAGTAGGCCTACTGCATGAACACTCACTAAATTGAAGCCATGTACAATAAGAACAATATTTTGTGTTAGTTTAACGTTACTTTTACTCAGGGCTTTTTTAACGTGCAGTTGTACACAAAATGTGCAGTTTTAAACGGATTTGTGCAGTTGTAGAAGCACTTCTGTACAGTTAAAACTAGCAAAAAGTCATTGTCCTCCGATTGGAAGTAATTTACCATGGAGGATGGGAAAGGAAAGAAGGAGTTGTGCAGTTCTAAAAATTCCTTAAAAACAGCCCTGGAAATTCCTTAAAAACAGCTAGCCCTGCTTTTATTTGTACAACATAACATTGGCGTAGCATTAGGCCTATGCCTACTGCACTTGTAGGCTATATAGAAGCCGGCTACGGGATGGTAGCCGGATGAACATTTTATGTGTCCTCTTTTTCATCTGAGCCCTTATGGTAACCCTATATTATAGGCCTTAGCTACTTACATGAAATAATAATATCTGTTTTCATCATTGTATCAATGAAGAATATTTACGAATTGTGCGTTAACATCTTTGCTGCATCGCGAATCATTATCTGTGCCTATCCTTGGGCCTATTTATAGGCCTCCACATGTATCGTTTAGTCTAAGATATACAAGACGTGTGTGCTCGAGTACGTGTGTTATTAGACTGCCTGGTTCCCGCAACCGGGCACCCCACATACAGCTGTGGGCGTGGCCTGCCTAAGTGTCAATCATACCGGCACACGCCCTTTCAAACAGAAAAAATCATGCTAGGCCTACATTACTACAAAGATCTAATCTACATTACTACAAAGATCTAAACTAACTAAGATTCTAATTTCAAAGTGTCCAAAAAATGTTCTCGATTTCATTATATAGACCTTATGGCCCAAGTAAGAGTCAAACGACTAAAGCTATGAAATAGCGATGATAGGCTTCTGAGTTCAAAACATCGCTATCGATAAACAGCTGTGATTGAGTATCAGCAAACTATGTTCAGTCCATGTATCGGGACGGGGGTTTCACAATACGTCCAGATCGAGTGATTACTGGCTTCGGCTCGACCTCCTGAGGCCTTGGAGGTGGTGGAGGGGGTGATGACAGATGTTCGGCTGCTGGGATAAAGCTGTCAGCCGTTTCTTCTCTGTCGTCTCCCAGAATGATGGGGGCTCGGAACTGAAAGCCACATGGCGTGACGTTCTTCGTCGCATGGTCCCGTCTTCAAAGCGAACAGCGTATGACCTGTGGGGCAGAACTCCAGCGACCTCTGCCTTTCGCCAGTCAGGGCGGTCGTCATATTTCACTCGCACTGTTTGGCCGACTGACAGCTCGGGTCTGGGTTTAGCACTGCGATTATAATAAAATGCCTGTCGGACCTTCGCATCCGATAGGGCGACTGAAGCTGCGTTGGAGGTTGCTGTATCAAGTAGACGATTCGCGATTGGAAGTTTACTGCGGGTGCGACGCCCCATTAATAGCTGAACCGGAGACTGGCCTAATTGCTCTGACGGCGTGTTCCTCCACTCTAATATCGCTAGAAGGGGGTCTGAGTTGGCATCTCTTGCTTTGGCAAATAGGCGTTTGACTGTCTTGACAGCGTTTTCCACTCTGCCATTGGACTGCGGATAGCGGGGCGAACTTGTGACGTGTTCAAACTCGTATTTGTCAGCAAATCGCTTGAATTCTTGGGAGCCGAAAGGAGAATTATCTGTGACCACCTCATTTGGGAGGCCATGTCTAGCGAAGTGTTGTCGCAGGCAGTAGGTGATATCGGCTACCTTCTTCGATGGCAGGCGATCAATTTCAAAGAAGCTCGACAGATAATCGACAGTAATTAGATAGTCAGTGTCTGCAAACGTGAAGATGTCCACGCCGACCTTTTGCCACACTCTACTCGGTGCGGGGTGAGGCAGCAGGGGTTCCTTCTGAACGGACTGTTGATAACGGGCGCATATTTGACATGCCTCGGAGATTCGTTTGATGTCAGCTGTCAGCCCTGGCCAATATACCGTCTCCCTCGCGCGGCGAATGATGCCATTAACACCCGAGTGAGCGCTGTGCAGTCGCTCCAAGATGTGGGGGCGCATCTGTGGGGGTATAATTACCCGATTACCTTTATAGACAAGGCCACAGCTGACGGTCAATTCATCAGCGAACGTATGATACGGTCGTAAATCCGCTGACAGGGTGGTCGGAGTCTCTGGCCAGCCGATAGCGATCTGCTGTATTAAGTTGCGATAAACATCATCGTCCTTTGCAGCATTGATTAGCCGCGTCACGGTGTCTGCAGAAGCAATCATTCGCAGCTCCGCCATCTGTTCCTCATCAACGCCGTCTAGTGAGGCTATCTGATCAGGAAATTTAGTCGCTTTAGCCTCACCCTCCACATAGGCTCTCGACAGAGTGTCTGCTAATATCAGCTCTGAGCCCCGTTTGAAGATAAGCTCGTAAGAGTAGCGCTGAAGTCTTAGCAGCATCCGCTGCAGGCGTTTTGGAGCTGAGGCCAGAGCTTTTTTGTCAATGGCGAGGAGGGGTCGATGATCCGTCTCTATGGTGACGAAGCCAGCGTAGCAATAGGTGTCAAATCTCTCTAAAGCGAACACAATCGCTAGCAGCTCCATTTCAATCTGTGCGTGATCCTGCTCTGTTTTGGTCAGTGCACGAGATGCGTATTCGATTACCTGCCCATTTTGCATCAAAATCGCTCCTACCCCTGACTTCGAAGCATCTGCCTGTATGGTGATGGGCTTGCCCGGCACGAAGTATCGGAGCACCGGGGCCGAGGCTAACAATGCTTTCAGACGGTCGAATGCCTCGTTGTGTCGCGTGTCAAAGCAAAACTCATTTTCAGCCGCGAGTAATTCGCGTAAGGGGCTGTAATTTTGCTGAAATGTGGACAGAAACGCGCTAAATAAGTCGCCATGCCCAGTGCGCGCTGTAGGGCCGCTTGGTCGCTCGGATATGGCATCTGCTGTATTGCCATTATCTTCTTGGGGTCGGGGCGTAAGCCTTCATTGGTAAGTTCATGACCCATAAATGGGATGGATGGTCGATTCAGCTTGAACTTCTCCTTATTCAGCTTCAATCCCTGCGCACGACAGCGATCCAGCAGGGCAATTAAATTGGCGTCATGGTCACGTGTTGCAAGCGCCATCGTGTCTCCGGAACCCGTCACTAGGATGTCGTCAGCGATGCAGAAGATTCCTTTTAGGCCAGAAATCGCCGCATGGACTCTAGATTGCCATATTTCCGGTGCGGGTGAGATCCCGAAAGGCATACGAAACCATCGGTATCGTCCAAACGGGGTTTCAAAAGTGATCAATCGGCTGGAAGTGTCATCAAGTTTCAAATGCCAAAACGCCTGTTTGATGTCCACCGTAGAAAAGACTTTGACCCCAGCTAGTTTTGGCAGGACGTCATCAATGGTAGGCATGTAGTAAGTGCAACGCTTAAGTGCCTTATTTAACGGCTTCGGATCAATGCAGATTCTCAGGGCACCATTTGGTTTTGTCACAACCAATAGTGCTGACACCCATGGTGTGGGCTCCGAAATGGGTGTGATGATGCCGTCTGTTGTTAGCCTTTGCAATTCCAATTCTATTTTATCGCGTACAGCCACCGGAAGGCGTCGCAGTGGCATGCGCACCGGAGGAACGAGTGGGTCGACTTCCAGACACACGTCGCCTTTGAGCATGCCCAATGATCCGTCAAACAGGTCGGTGTAACGAGCGAACACATCAGCTTCGGTTAGACGAAAGGATACCTGTGAGTTGCTAGGTGACGATGCGCTGGCCTCCTGAATTTCGCAGATGTTTTCCTCCACGACGCGTAGCAGGTCCAGCCGACGACAGGCATTGATGCCGAGAATTGGATTCTCACGTTCCGTCACATAGAAATCGACGTCGAAAGTCCTTAGCGTGATCGGATGCCTGACCGTGGCCGTCAGCATGCCTAGCGTTCGCAATTCAGTCCGGTCGAACATGCGAAGAGTGGATCGAGGCGGTCGCAATTTCTTACCATCGATTTTGGCATAGATGGATGATGGCAACAGATTAACAGAGGAACCGCAGTCTATAAGGAATTTTACTTTCACTTCGTTGACGAGGATGTGGCTGTAGACGCGGCGGTTGTCTGTGTTGTCCAACGCCAGAAGCCATTCGTCGGATTCTTGTATCTCTCTCACATGCGACGTCGATCGCCTGGCTCGGCACATGAGGCTGTAATGGTTGGGCTTACGACAATTTGAGCAAACCTTCCCAAAGGCGGGACACGCATGCCTTGATGGTTTATGCAGTTGGCCGCAATACGGGCATTCGGTGTCCGACGGTTTATGCGAGTACATGTAGCTTCTGCGCGCCTGTTGCACATCGTGGCGGTCCGACGGTTGTTGTTGTCTCGCATGCGGAGTCGGCGATCGACGACGTTGCTGATGAGTCAGCGCTTGCAGGGCGTCCTCTGGCGACGTCATGGACTTCAGTTGACGCGTCGTTGCCTCTGACGATCGGCAAATATCGATCGCTTGTATCAACGTCAGTTTGCGCGTCTGAAGCAGTTTCTTGCGCGTCGCGTCGTCACGGATACCGAGGACAATCCGGTCACGGATGGTTGACTCCTCGGCTGTTCCATAACCGCAGGTTTTGATTAGACGTCGCAGGTCGCCGAGGAAGGAATGAAATGTCTCACCTGACTCCTGTAGTCTGCGGTGCAAAACGTATCGTTCATAGACTTCATTGACCTCGCCAATGCAATGGCTCTCGAACGCTTCGATTAGCCTGACGGGATCGCTCTTATGATCTTCTTGTGCAAAGTCCATTGTGGAGAATATTTCATATGCATGAGACCCAATGCACGCCAGAAAGATTGCCGCCTGGCAATCGTTCTCTTCGCGGTCTATCTTCGCCGCTTTGACGTAATTAGTCCATTGTCCTTTAAATCGCTTCCAGTCACTGGCCAAGTTCGAGGTCTTTAAGGGCGCTGGAATAGGTATTTGCGAAGCCGCCGCCATTGTCGTTTTTTTTCGTCGTTGTCGTCGTTGTCGAGTGGGTGCTAAATCACCGCTTCTGACGCCATGTATCGTTTAGTCTAAGATATACAAGACGTGTGTGCTCGAGTACGTGTGTTATTAGACTGCCTGGTTCCCGCAACCGGGCACCCCACATACAGCTGTGGGCGTGGCCTGCCTAAGTGTCAATCATACCGGCACACCACAAGCCTACTTTTTACAAATCCATTTTAGGCTTCTTTAGGCTTCCATTAACCAGGTAGCGCCACATGTGTGGCGAAGCGTGGCATAGTTTCGCTCCCTTCAACTTAACGTAGCAGAAGCTGATTTCAAACCCGCACAGTCGATTATAGGGCCTACTATTTGAATTTTGTGCTGGACTGCATAGAAGGCCTCGGCCTCACTGCTGAAAAATTCCAGGACGTAGGCTAACTAATTCGAATGTATCCCGTTCCCGCTAGGATACATCTGTTTCTGGTAATAGTACAGATGAGAACGAAGGAGAAAGATGAGGAAGACGAACCCGTCAGGTTTGTGGACTCGTAGGCGCTGGCTGGGTCATAGTCGAGGACGTCATCCAGGTTCGCTTCCTGACCTATATTGATGTAAAGGTCGAAAGTGGCAAAAACATTTAATCAACATTTATGGTACAATGACGTCATATTATTTTCCTTTGCGACGTCACATCTGTTAGAAATAAGCATCCGATTCCGTATCTTAGCAACCGACGTTTTATCTTAAATTAAGTGAAAACTCGCCGGTAGGAGGCATCTGACTCTCATTCAAACGAGAAGTAAATGTAAGCGCTTACTGTGTTTTAATTTATTATAATGTTGTTTTTATCGGCAAAACCAGACAACTGAAATCCGATTGTTTGCCAAGTTTAGTGCTAACCCCGCCGGCGGGAAACGTATCGAGCAGACGACAGAGTGACGCGGGGAATTTAATCTAAACGACCAAAGTTTAGAGGAATTACAAAACTAGAGTTTAATGAGACAATCCTATTTTGGTGGACGGTTTATCGAAGACTCTCACTGGTTCTAAGGGGGGGCAGGGGGAGGAGAAACCAGGTAAGCGTACACCGTAAAGCTAAGCTATAATGACTTGTTTTTATCATAGGTCTCTCAAGTCCTTTTTCCGAGTTTTCTTGCACAGAGCGCCACAGTTTAGTTATTCTTCGAGAGACGCAGTGTGACTCTATACAATGCCATGCAATACAATACAATACAAAATGTGTTCCAGCTTGCGCAATCATAGCCTACGCTGTCTTCCAATCGCACACAGCACATAATGCATTCCAGTGTCATTATGCGGAAGGTCTATCATCCGTGACGTATCTTCTCCGTGTCTGGATTCCCATCCAGTTTCAAGAGATACTTTAACGTTGCCTCAGCAGCCTATGACATGCCATGCAGTTTGGTTCAGGATAATTAAAGTACGATGGACATATAATCATATTATATGAACTACCCGCCCAAACACCCATATGCATTCGTCCGTCGCTTCCTGAGTTTCGAAGAATCACCGAAGTTACTATTAGAGCAGACTAACGAAAGATGAAATCCTCGGTACCGTTGGCGAAGGGATGGATTACCGAAGCCTTGACTTCATCCGAAAGAGAACTTAAGTCGCCCGTTGCTGATCCTTTGCCAGATCAAGATTCTGGTAGAACTAGTGGACGAGAGTTTCGGAGATTGTCGCCGTTGCAATCATCATTAAGGATCCTGTCGCCGTTCGAAGAAGACCCATCAGCAGCTGTCGATCCACGCTTAATGATGATCTCCTCTAGATTGATAACTACTCCGCGTCCAGAATCGACCACCGACTCATGTTTCTCCGAAATGCAAATCCAGTCAGGAGTAAATATACCATCAACGTTTCGTGATACTCCAGGTATTGTCATACTGTCTAGAGATCATGAACCAAATCTCCCGATGGGGAAGTATGCGGGATCGGAAGTCAGGGAACGAAAATCCGATTTTGTCAGCTCACCCGAAAGACCGTTACAGTCACGCGTAACTATTCCTTCGCTGTATCCAGACCCGAGTGGTTCTTGCGGAAACAAAGGTGATGTCCATGTATTGAAATACGCTATGATACGAAAAACCAACGTTTCATCGCAATCCATCGAAATCATTCCTCCAGAGTGTTTGTTGTCTAAGATAACCATCCCTGATACTCCTGCATCCTGTAAGCAGCAAGTAAACCCGTTACCCACAAGAGAACCAGAGGCAGTACCAGACTCATCAGCCGGTGAATCATTGCTACGTAAGTGTGAGACGACTTCTCCAAGTGAATGCCAGAAACCTATACTAGCTCCCGTGCAGGAACTCTCTTCTCGGCACTGCACAGAACCTTCATCGCCGAGAGACTCAAAGAAAGGTGAGTCACCTTTGCCTTTAGAAACTGCATTGTGCAACGATGCCGGAATTCGCGTTCATGAGTCTCACGAGTGCAAGAAGCCATGTGCGACCGCGTCATCTGAATCGGTTCCGGTAGAACTTCCCGTGGAGTCAACGAAACAATGTCATGTTACTGACAGCCATCAACAGCGAGACAGTGAGCGAAACCAATGTAAGACATCTGTTGTGTTAAATGACCAGCATCCTGAACCAGTGAAGCCACTGGAATCATCAGCGTTGCAGACTGTGGCAAGAACTCAGTTATCTGAATCGAATGAATCGCAGAGACCTTCCTTAAAGGTAGCACAGACAGCATCGGGACTGATGTTGGATAGTATAGCATCGGCAGAGTTTGCTGAAATCGGTCGAAGTTTGGATGAGCCCAGTCGAACATCAGAGCGCAAAACGGAATCAGATCAGGGTTTGGATAAACCCAAGAGAACTTCGGATCGAAGCTCAGAATCAAATGAAGGTCAAGGTTCAGATAAACCCAGAAGGTCATCAATGATAGGCCTTATTGCGATATCGGGTCAAAGTTTGGATAGGCCGAGCAGGCCATCGGAAATAGCAGCCACAATAATTGATCGGGCTACAGAGAAGAGGTCAGTCAAGACTAATTCTGTTCTATCAGATGAAATTGAAGCCAGGAGGTCATCAACCACCTGGGTCGACGCGACGGACGAACCAACGAGTCCGCATGAACCCAGCAAACCTTCAATAAATCAGATTTCAGAGTTGATGGAGGTATGCGATGAATCTCCACAACCAGAAGAAGCTTCAACAATTAGTCAAGACGAACCGCACGTGACACGCGTTGATTCCAAAAGTAGACCCGTAATATCGATAGCAGGCCCAGCCACGAGTCCATCAGAAACAAGCGGATCTATACACGAATCTACTGCACACGAATCTCCACAACCAGAAGAAGATTACACAATTAGTCAATACGAACCACCAGGGTCTCGCGTTGATTCCAAAGGTAAACCCGTAATATCGATAGTAGACCCACCCAAGAGTCCATCAGGAACAAGCCGATCGAGACTCGAATCTACACCACACAAATCTCCACAACCAGAAGAAGCTTCCACAATTAGCCAATACGAACCACCATGGTCTCGCGTTGATTCCGAAAGTAGACCCGTAATATCGATAGCAGACCCACCCAAGAGTCCATCAAGAACAAGCCGATCGAGACTCGAATCTACACCACACAAATCTCCACAACCAGAAGAAGCTTACACAATTAGCCAATACGAACCACCATGGTCTCGCGTTGATTCCGAAAGTAGACCCGTAATATCGATAGCAGACCCACCCAAGAGTCCATCAAGAACAAGCCGATCGAGACTCGAATCTACACCACACAAATCTCCACAACCAGAAGAAGCTTACACAATTAGCCAATACGAACCACCATGGTCTCGCGTTGATTCCGAAAGTAGACCCGTAATATCGATAGCAGACCCACCCAAGAGTCCATCAAGAACAAGCCGATCGAGACTCGAATCTACACCACACAAATACCAACAACCACTACCGACTCGCTCAGCTGGTCAAACAACAAATCGAAACGATTCAACCAAACAGCCTTTCAAGAATCCGATTACAGTGTTGGATCAGATAGCAGAATACGGAAGAAAATCGCAAGCACCTTCAAGAACGCCCCCACTAGCAGTACCGAAAGCTTTTCCAAAACCTGACTGTGACGCATCGCGTCGAGTCTCTTGTTTCGACGACTTCGGAAGACCAAAGTCATCAAAAGTCGACGAGATGCCCGACACACATAAGATTTTCGACATACTGGGCAAACCTTTGAAGCGACAGAACCCTTGTCCTGGTGCCGCGCGCAAAATCCCGACGCTGCCCCAACCGGGTCGACACAGTACACCCAAAGCGCACGACGGAGCGAGCAAACCGGTTCAACAGGAGTTGGCAAAGATGGATGAAGGACCTCCCTTCAGAACGCCGGTCATGAGAAACTTTCTCCCGTGCGCCAAGTCCCACTACGAAAAAGATCTGGCTGGAAAAAAAGTGAATTGGCCGAAATCTCCAGAAATGGTTTCCCCGGGATCAAGTCCGCTGACAGCACAACCAGGTTTCACGCGTCCTCCAGATGTCTTCAACGACGACCACCGCAATGATGACCACGGAAGATAAAAAGAAACCGAAAGGAGATCATCGCAGAGACGCACAACGGAATGATCCCCACACAGAACGCAAGAGGACGCCAGGCAGACGCGTGTTGCCTTCACCAGTCGCCGACGACTGTGGGAAGGCAACAGCGCTGCGAAATGCATGTCGAATGGAATGCTGTTGTAACATCCATGGGATATTGCTGCTCATCAACCAGTTTGCTACAAGTAGGCGTTCATTGCACATTTTCTACGTTGACAGGTCGCCTATATTCATAGTATACTAACTGGCTACTGCTATGTCCAGAACGTTTTGAAGATTATTATGATTGTCAGACAAAGATCCTTATGATCTGATAAGTCGTCGATATTAGACTTACTTTGCGTGCACGCGGATAATTATGTTCGGCGTTGCATCGTGAAAATTACTGACTTGCGTATTTGTTGACACCTTAGATGCGTGTTTCATTGCAATTGAAATTTTATTGCAATCTAAGTTTTATTGCAACTCAAATGCATTGCGGAGATAAGACTAATAATTATTATTAGCCTATTGTGCAGATATGAAGGAACAATATGTGTTGTATATTTTTGAACAGTCATGCGTAAGCTTAGATGTTCACAAAATAGACGACGAGGTTTATACATTGCAAACAAATTGTTCTTGTCGTCATCGTTTATTATTTATGAGAAATAATTTGTCCTCCTTGTATACACACAAAACTAAATGAGAACGTGCACTGGAATTGTGGTTTGTTTTGATCAGTTATTTGCAGAAAACTCAGCAATTTCTGCGTGTTGTCTTCACTATCATGGTCGTCTAATGAGTCTGATGACCAAATCCCGCAGTGAAAGTGTAGGTTAAATAGTCATGCGTTGATGACAAATGCGAGAAGTAAATGAAATAAGAAATGAAAATTTAAAAAGTCTATTCTACTAATAATTTCCATGTTTAATGCAACAATCAAGCCTACACTTCCGGTAGTCGACCTAATAGATGTAGATCATTGAGTTGTCGATCCCGCTTATCTGTAGGACACTGCAAATGACAACTTGCTATCTGCGAGCAATTCTAATAACTAAGAATGGTTGAAGATTGAGGCAAAAAAAACATCTGCGCAATGACTTAACTTTTCTGTTACAAGATTCGATTCATCGTCGAGCGGTGAATCGATTAAGGTTAAATAAACAAGCAGAGAAGAGAAACCATCGAGATGCTCTCATCTGCATAATATTATGTTGATTTATGCTCCATTATATGTAGGCCTGTATTCATTTCTAACTACAATTGCATGTGTGTTTATAGCTTTGACCTAGCTTCATAGCCATTTCAAACCGGTGTAAAGGTTTCAAATTACCCCCTCCTTACCCCCCGGTAGCTTGAAACCGGTTTCAGATTACCCCCCGGAAACTAGATTTGCATCAATCATCGCATTTATTGCACTAAAACAATCAGAAAAATCATCCCGCTTCTTGTTTTGGTCTGAAGAATATCATCCGTCATCCCACTTCGTGTTTTCTTATCAATATTTTGATCCGAAAAAATAATAGCCTCGGAGCCATTTTCTCCACTGTAACTTCAGCGGCGATTAGTATTTTAGTTACAGATGAAAATATTGATAATAAACCATGAAGTGGGATGACGGATGAAAATCTTCAGACCAAAACAAAAAGCGGGATGATTTTTCCGATTTGATTAGTGCAATAAATGCGATGATTGATGCAATTTACAGTTTGTAGGGGGATAATGTTTAGGAGGGGTAATCTGAAACCTTTACACCGGCGATATTGGTTGTAAAATGTGTTTTCGGCAGCTCAACTGCAGCTGGCCAGCGTTGAATATTGGTTGATTGTGTGTTTTGGACGCTGGATAATATGAGTTTGCTAGTTGTTGTCTTTGCATTTGTTGAAATCAGGCTAGCCGTTCTCGCAAATTCAGACAAGTATCGACTATCTGGTTTGCTAAGCCTAAACCTTTTTAAAGGAAATGCACTGACAACTCATAACATTACATCCCACTAACAGTCCGGAATAATCTCTTTCTTTCGCAGTCAAGGATATCTGCCCAACCCAGATCTATTTCACCATCGGGTTGGCCCTCTGGAATTCCCGTACTTTGTTTGTACGTGTTTTAATTAACTTAGGCCTACTCTTTCTGCATCTGTTCCTGCTGTAACATCAGATTCTCTGTCTCTTCTAAACCCCATGTAGGCTATTCTCTCGGTGTTATAGTAGGCCTACTGGAAGCACTACTGAATGGTCACTGCTACTGTGAAACGCGAGAGGGCTTACATAAGTTTGAAACCACGATGCAACTGGTCTGCTAGTATAGCTAGGGATGCATTGACGTAAATCATTGCAAGCAGAAAATGTTCTACTACAGGGTTGGCCATACAAAAGTAACTCCTGCGGTTTTTTGCCAATATCTTGGTCAAAAATATGAATTTTACAAATCACGTTTTACCGGTTTCAAGGTAATTCATATCTACGCACAGTAGCCAACTTTTACTGAAATATTTATAGCAGAACAAAAGTTATATAGCTTTCAGTGAGCCCACACACTGATTTTTGACGATCCAAAAGAATAACGCACCAAAAAGTTTTTAAAAAATTATTAAGTCGCATCTCAATTAATTCTTATCAAATGAACTTGATAATAATTATTATTATTGTTACTATTTAGAAGGGAAACATGCATGGTGCCAGTTTAGCTGCTCATCACTGTGACATAATTTGGCAAGATGGCTTCACAAAAAAGAATTTTTCAGATTCAAATTTTGCTATTAAACCAGTTAGAGCTGCCAACCGTCCCGGATTCGCCGGGACCGACCAGGAATCGGCCCTGTGCGTCCCGTGTCCCGGATTGATCTCACATTGTCCCGAAATTTGTGGTAGCAAAAATGTTGTCATTTTGCACACTAGACTCGGCAAGTTGTGTGATAATTTTTGCGTTATGTGCTGTTAAACGTAACGTTGTTGGCTGAACAATGTGAACATCGAACGTTGGACAGCGCTGGGTTCAAGTCTTGACAACTTTACAAACCACTGACACTCAGTAGCCTATTGTGTCCTATGTATGCCTACTGTTAGTCCGTTGTAATGCATTTTGAGAGATGACATGTTGATTTTTCCATGACTTTGTGTCTATAATATATATGCAATATAGGCTATGTGTAGGCCTACACACTGGACAGTGTAAATTGGTATAGGCCTAAATGTCATATCTAGTGACTGCGGGCGTCCCGGAATGGCGAAATCGAGAGTTGGCAGCCCTAAAACCAGTAGAATTGAAATTCATGAGGCACTAAAAATGGTCAAGGCTTAAATGACAGACCAAATGTGTATTCAGATACATCGCGAGCAGGGTATTGGAGCTTAGGCGTTGATCATCACTTACTCTAATGAACAGGGAGAACGCAGAAACTATGAGTAAAATTGGGATTTAAGAAATAATTTTTTAAAATTATACCGTTAATGAAAGGAGATCGGCGATGAAAGGAAAACGGATCAACGTCAATATTATCGTATCGTACTGGTTTCATTGAGAAGAAGCAATGGCCCCTACTCTGATTTTTACCTGATTGTTTTACCTCAAGTGTGGACAGATATGCAGGGGAAATACCACATTCAACCTGCGGCCAAAACCAAGGGCGATAAGAGAATTGATGGCTGCATCGGAGTCGATATTACATGTAGGCCTACTTATCTCTGGAACACATCAACAAGGACATCAAAAACTTTACAAATGACTGAGAATAAGTGTGGCCAATGGTGGTGGACACATTGAACACAAACTCATTTGAAAGCAATTATTGGATATCACAGGCCTAGCTATGACTTAATAAAATCGTTTTTGCTGCTTTTGTTGCGTTACTTTTTGCATCGTCAAAAACCAGTGGGTGGGCTTACTGAAAGTTGTATAGTATTTGTTCTGCTTCAAATAGCCTATTTCGATTAAATTTGGCTATTGTACGTATAGGCCTATATGATTCTATGAATTACCTTTAAGCCGGTGAAACGTGATTTGCAACATTTTTATTTTTGGCCAAGATATTGGCAAAAAACCGTAGGGGGTTACTTTCTATGGCCCACCATTTATATTTTATAAGACTCTACAACATACCGGTAGTATATCATAAAAGATAAGCAAACATAGAGACGGAGAGACAGAGGCCTCCGACAGACGGAGAGACAGACAGAGAGACAGACGGAGAGACAGACATATGCTTCAACGACGAACTTAATAATTATGTTAAAATAACCGAAGCAGATCGCCCTTAAACTGACAAACGCTATAAAGTATGGACGACGAAGATGAGTATTGCAGACTTTGGTTTAACTTGTCGGAAGCATAAACCGTTGCGTGCGTGTGAACAACGAATGTGAACAGTTGAAGTAAGCCTATCTCTAAAACATACAGAGGAATATCCAAGGAGAGACGAGCACAATATATCATCAATGACATCTGTGGCAACAAATGGATGTCATCGGATTCGAAAGTCACAAACGTTGAAAATCCATTATATAGGATGCGAGAACTGGGATCCTATTTAAAGTGGCGACGTTGACTGATGAAGACTAAGACTTCGCTAAAGTCTCAACCATTCGTAAAGCAACTTCGAGAGAGAGATAGAAAAATGATGCACACCGTAACCGCATTGACCTCGACTATCACTCTTCTGGTCGGATGTCTCTTACAGGTGAGATAAAAACTCAACAAAAATCGATTCTAAACCATGTGCACAGTGCCTATAATAATAATAATTGTACAGTAAGGAAAGAAAATAATGTAGGCTAAGCACCGTGCACAGCTTTTGTAATAGCGCTAATGCAGGTGAAATCAGTCGTCGGTTTAGCGTGTGAGCACGTTTTGTCTAGTCAAGCCTAACTAGCTACGGTAAGTCACTACGAAATTCATTCGACCATGCGTTCTATTAATATTCATGATAGTTTGCCACACATTTTTATTGTAACCTAGCCTAGGTCTTTTGTGGCTTCTTTTCCCTGTTAATCTTTGAAATCTATTTAATAGGCTACAGTGCACGCATTGGCAATGCACAGGTATGTAGCCTAAACAGAAAGAGCTCAGTTAAAAATCTTAAGCCTACTGATAGCCAAATAGGCTAAGTAGGCCTATATAATTTATCAAAAGCATTGTTATAACTGTGTAAATATCTGCAAAGGCATAAATAAAGCGAACCCTTTAAGAGTTTAAAAAGCAAGTTGTCGTTTCTGTTCGTGTATTGTATAGTGGTCAGTGGCATCCGGTTGCAGTGAACGAGAGAGACTGGTTCGCGATCTGACTAAAAGTTATGCAACCAGCGTAGAACCAGACATCACTGTTCTTCAACATGGAATTGCTTTCCAATGTTCTCGCTATGATAGAACGTCTGGAGAACTCATCACAAGCGCTTACGAAAGATACGTAAGCACTTATGCAATGTTTATTTCAGATTTAGATGACCGTAAGCTTACCTATCGTTTTCTTTATAGATCAATGCAGAACCATCACATTATTTCATCAATCCAACTTTTACTTTGGTAGGCCTATTCATAAATTCCTTTCACTAATAATTTCGGCTTCCTTGTGGGCAAGAATTGGTTTAGTCAATTCAGCTGTTAGTTGAGCAACACCGATTTAAAAATATTGATTTCTGTTTGAATAGCAACATTTTCCCTCATAGCAACTTTTTCGTCTTTGCAACTTTCATCAATCCGACTTCTATTTAGCAATAATTATCTTGTCTGTTCAACTTGCATTCGACCAGCGCTAAACCCATCCAATGGCGAATTATAATAGAATGCTATTTAAAAAATAGATTCATATAATATGCCTAAGTTGGACGAGTTGCTGTGCAATAAAAGTCGTCTTAGGCTACCCATTTATTTGAAATAAAACTATGGAACAAATTCCATCCTTATTGCCATAAATTCTCAGCTAATCCATCAATGCTGCCTCTCATTCATTTTTGTACCTACTCAAACTTGACGCTCAAAATAGTAGTTCCTAATGTTCAAACAACTAACTGTGTCAACTAACTAATCGGTGCGTGAGGAGCTCGGAATAGAGAGGGAGGATACTGCAGCAAACAGCAACTTGGAGGAAATTGAGCTACTTTGGCCATGTGATGAGATCTAACGGTTTGGAAAAGGAGTTGATGACGGCATGCGCTGAGGGAAGGAGAAGACGCGGAAGACCAAGGAAGAGTTGGTTGGATGAGGTGCAGGAAAAGTCTGGCATGAACCTGGAGGAGCTAAGAGAGGCGACAAGAGAGAGGAGACACTGGAGAGGATACATCACGTCTGTCGCCAGAGCTCCAAGAGCTGACGGCACCAGGTGACCAGGTGAATGTTCAAACAATTTTTCCCTGCACGATCAGCTACTCGACCATCAAGACAGTCGTTCTTATCTTAGCTTCACTGCATCATTCTCCCCATGGATTTGGATCGTCACTTCATGAATATCTTCTACAAGGTGCGCTGACAAAACGGCGCAGGACAAAACGGCGCCGACATAACGGCGCCGACAAAACGGCGCGGTAACAAAACGGCGCGGTAACAAAACGGCGCCGACATAACGGCGCAAACTGAACTAAAAAAACAATGGTTTTTAGTAGTTTAATAGCAGAAGCAGCAAAAATATATTCTAAATATCAATCCAACTTCCATTTAAATTTCTAGTATTTTTCATCAATCCAGCTCCAATTTAAGCCAGAACATTTTCTTCAATCCAGCTTCCTTTTAAGCAAGAATATTTTCTTCAATCCAGCTTCCATTTCAGCAAGACTGTTTCCATTCATCCAGCTTCCATTTAGGCAAGAATTTTTGCTTCAATCCAGCTTCAATTTAATCGAAATTTTTTCCATCAATAATATTATGGATTCTATTTAAGAAAAATTGATTTTGTATCAATCCGACTTCTATTTTAAACGCATAGATGTATTCTGACTTGGGTGTGCCCCTAGTTGCCGGAATCCGGAACGACATCTCATAATCTTGAATTCGTAGTGAGTTTGCTCTTGAATAAGCAAACAATCACTAGACGGGTAGGCTATCATAATCTTTGTACTGCGGAATATTGTCGGCGCCGTTTTGTCGGGGTAGCCTACTTTGAATTGCGCCGTTATGTCGGCGCCGTTTTGTCGGCGCCGTTATGTCGGCGCCGTTTTGTCCTGCGCCGTTTTGTTACGGCGCCCTTCTACAACCCATCTGACAGATTTCACGAGATAATAATCTGTTGCCTGCATTCAAGAAAGCGATTAGGCCTATAGCAATTTTGAGTTGCGAATAGGCCCACATATGTCTTTCTATAGCCTACTCCATTAGCATGTCGTGATTAGTATTATTTTGTTGTGAGCTGAGTGATGATGGCAATTAATTGTTTTACCAGAGGTGGACAGATACTAGACTTCGCTGGGAACCAAGAGACTACGATCAAATCTCCGTTATACGTGTGCCATCGAAACTCATTTGGATCCCGGACTTTAAGCTCTACAACTCGTAAGTAGCCTAATTCAGTTTCAAAAGGCTGTTATAAGTTCGTAATGTTTTTAACATCAACATTTATAAAATGCCACTTGAAAGTTGAGCGCAATCGTTTTCGTGTTCACGCTGTTCACCATTGATAGGCTAAATCGGGTCGTTTGGTTATCAAGATTTGCCAATTAGGATCCCAGCCCAGGTTAGCCTATTTCTCTAAAACGACCATCTAATTTTCTGATTTAAATCTGCAAGTCGTTTATTTTCTCGAAATAGGCTATATTATTCTAAAACGTTAAGTTTTACTATTCGTAATCGATTAATTTTTAAAAGACGCTCATTCGCTGATACATATAGGCTATATAGGCTAAGGCGATGGATATGTCTAATCTTGAACCAGATGGCAATCATTTCATGGACGTAATGGACTTTACGATGCCACTTCTAAGCTTATTCTTAAATCAAGAAGGAACGGATGAAGAAGATGTAGAGAAGGTGTAGGCTAGGTGTAGGTGTCACCTTGACCATTGAGACGTTAAGAAGAAGTAAGCGAGTGAAGGATATCAATATTGGTAGGCAGGGGCGGATCCAGGGGGCCAATCCGGCCATGGTCCCCCCATTAAAAAATTGCATGGGACGTGGCCCCCCATTTAGTTTCAACAGGCCATTAAATAAATGTAGCGGGAGAGAAAAACAGGGCATCAGCCCCCCACCCCCCATTAAGAAAGCGTATTGGACGTGCCCCCCCGTTCGATTTAACGGTTGAAATGGTATCTTTTTCCCGGAAAATGGTCGATGACTAAAAAAAGGTCATCAACTTTCTGGCTTTTTGTGCGGCGAAAATTACACAAAATCTTTCCTCTGTTCCACCAACAAGACCGAAAATTTTGGCCCCACCCTTCGAAACGTTCTGGATCCGCCACTGTTGGTAGGAGCCGAGCCGTCCAAAACGACTTGAGGTGCAAGGAATGTCGCGGAACGACGCCGGAAATAGTTATGGACAGAGAATAGGGAGTAACCGCGTTGCTTGTCGTGCAGACTGTGACGTGAAGCGTAAATACAATGAACAACACGCAATGCAAAGCGACAATGAATAGACTATTCTTTTGCTAACTCTAATTGGCCACAGTTTTTTTTATGTAGTTGAACCTCAACCTAGGCTACGTGTAGGCCTATGGCCTTCGCCAGGCTGCAGATTGCAGGCCTAGTCACGCGACCTGGCAGTTTGTCATTGAAAGTAGCCCTAACCCTAAAGCAGCAAAAGCCCCCACACTATTCCTAACCCTAGCACTGAACCAACCCTAATAAGAAATGTGTTTTTAATTAAATAGATTGCATCCAGTTGATGAACGTGATCAGCCGAACGCCGTCGTCTTTTCCGATGGATCTGTGCTTTGGATTCCACGCGTTCTCTACAGAACCCATTGCACCCACGAACGGACCGGAGATGGACTCAATTGCCAGATCATGTATGAATCACAAGAACATTCTCGAGCGTCCGTAGGCTACACTGGGGAAAGATGGGACACTTGACTTCCCTGAAAATTGGCGCGCATTTTTAAATACTTTTTGGCCATGGGCGCCCGCACACAGGGGTAAGGGGGGCACTTGCCCCCTGGAAAATTGAAACCTATGTTTTTTTAACTACTACTTTTGGGTTTTTAACAAATTTTCTTGCATTAAAGAACCAATTATACGAATGATACAGACAATGAAAGTCAGAAATCTACAGTTAGAGATCTCAATAGAAATAAGCATGCTTTATAACTTTCTGCCTTACATGTTCAAGCTCTTTCTAAAAACTCTTACAATGACCATTGGCTTTCAACCTTCCTGCGGGCACCCATACAAACAGCAGGCCTTAAGTGGAATCCAGCTGTAATGCAATTAATCACAACTGCGAAAAATTAAATACTAACGCAAAAATTTGAAAATTTCTCAAAGTACACTGAAATTTCATCAGGGAGATCTGCTTATTCACCAGCATTGTAATTATATAAACCAAGTCTGCTCTAAGCCAGGCTACATTTTGTCCATTTAGCAAGCTGCCATTACAGAATCCAGGGAGGTCAAACTGTAGATAAACTTGGCTCTGGTTATCACGCCTCAGGATTTACACCCAAAACTGACAAAGAGATCTGTTAAAAAGATTTTATACCCACACTCATCTGATCCTCAGATCCTCCACCTTCCTAAAAGACATTCGCAATAACAGCTACTCTGGTCATCTGTCTACCAGACTCGGACCTCTTTCTGACTACTCTTGGGAATAGGCTTCTGACTCGACGCAGAACATGTGAAACTGCTGGTGCCCTGCGATTGGCTTTCGAGTGGCGCTTTAGAAGCAGCTAGAGGAGCAATTGCCCCTTGCAAACGGACACCTTTTTCGTTCATTTAGTCATTCGTTCCTTCTATGGAATTATATAACGCACCTTTAGGAAACTACATTTTAACACAGATCTGCTTTGTGATTTTTAACAAATTTCTAAGAAAACTATTCATTTTAAAAATTATACACAAAATGAAACTGAGAAATTTGCATAAGAAAACTCTTTGAAAAATACCCTTATTCCTAATTTTCATGCAGCATTGCATTTTCAAGCTTTTACTACTACAAAATTGAATCGTGACATCGTAAAAATTTTGCCCCCCCTGCAAAATTTTCTGCGGGCGCCCATGTTTTTGGCTTTGACAAATTTCTTCGCGCCGATGTGCTTATGATTGACCTACTCAAGCTCTTGACAAAATAATTTAACGGTCACTGTTATATTCTGACCGTCCTGCAGAAAACATCTGCGTGGTTCACGATAAAAATTTTGCTGTCTGATGAGCAACTTTACATAGAATATTAATCAATAATCGAGTAAAGAAGTATATTCATTTTAATTAAAACCAACTGGTAGGGCCTAACCGCATTTTGATGTAGGCCCTGCATTTTAAAATTCAGCCAATGAGTAAATAATCCTATGGTGCAACATAGACAATATGCCGGGTGTGACAACTGACAATTGACATTTTTATTTGTTCCATTTGCCGTCATGTGACCGGCATTAGGGAACAAATACTGATGATGCATGAATGTATGTGTGCATCTATGCATGCATGTGTGCATGCATGCCCACGCGCATATTTGTATGTCATCATCATCATCTCAGTCCATAGGCCCAACGCCCGTTGGTGTCGATCGCATGTTTCACCGTAGGCCTACATGTATGTATGTAGACTACAATAATGCATTATGTACGTAGGCCTACCAATTATTTTCGTATACCTCTATGCCACTCCCGTGATTGCAAAAGAACCTCACTAAGAGTTGATGATAATGTTTTCAAACATCGTGATTATAATAATTATCGTTGCAGCTCTGGATCATGGACTTACGACGCAGACATGCTGAAGCTGGAAAAGTATGAACATGGAGTTGACTTCAGCCAATACCTCAACTCCACCTGTCCTTTCACCATCCATAAAGCCACGGCTGTCGTCCGCACCAAGTACTATCCATGTTGCAAGGAACCGTACAGCACCCTTGAAGTCACCTTCAACGTTCAGCCAAAGATATAGACACGGAACATCGGCAACCGCAAAAAATTAGATATAGTTATAGAGACGCTTGAACATTGCCTCAGAATAGCTCACTTCCTATAGTTTGCAATCGTGGATTTGGATTGCACGCTTAATTAGATCGGAACTGCCAAAGGCACATTAGTTAACATTAAATAGCCTATAGCATTTATATTCACTTAGAACTCAATAATAACTTCCTCCGTGCTTTAGGCCTAATTAGGCCTTTTCAAATGCAGATTACTGATCAAAGATTTGTTTGATAAGGAATCTTTGGCCTAGGCTACATCATCTAAAATTCTAAATAATTATTGATGGCCCAATGACTATTTATAACTGCTAACAAGTTGCATTAGAGAATAAGATCTCTATAATTCAGGCTATTAAACATTCTGATCTCCAGCTAACACTGTCTAAAGCCAGTAAGGCACCTTAGACTTGCGGCGCCTGTCTTCTCCGCCATCCTTGCCTATATCATCAACCAATCTTTAACCGAGTCACACGTACCTTCTCAATGGAAAACAGCCATTATTCTTCCTGTTGCTAAGATAGATCAGCCCAAAGCTCCTGTCGACTTCAGACCGATCTCCATAACACCGGTGTTGTCGAAAATGATCGAGAGAGATGTGGTTCATTCGTACGTAGGCCTATATCCGGAATTTCTGAAACCTCCAATGGCACAGCAGTTAGAGAACCAGTATGCCTTTTGACCCACCGAGTGTAGGACATTTCTTCACCTTGGACAAATCCCCGGGAAAAAACCGCGGACAATTCCACCCAAGGGTAGGACAACCCCCTGGTAGAACATATTGCGTGCATAAAACGGCGGTCCTAAGTACGAAAGTTGGATTGATGAAAAGATTTCTCGCTAAATTGAAGCCAGATTGACAGACAATAACTTTTACTTAAATAGAAGTTGGATTGATGAAAAAGTTCTTGTTTAAATTGGAGCTGGATTGATGAAAATATTCTTGCTTAAATTGGAGCTGGATTGATGCAAAAGGTCTTGCTTAAATTGGAGCTGTATTGCTGAAAATACTCTTGCTTAAATTGGAGCTGGATGGATAAAAATAATTGTTATTTAAATAGAAGTTGGATGACACGAATTTTTGCCTAAATAGAAGCTGGATTGAGGACAAGAATTCTTGCTGTCCTAAATTACACCAACAGCAACACTGCTGCAACAGGTATTAGCTTCATGTCGGAGTGACTGAAGGACACTAACAAGCCATAAGTTCACGCCTGAATGACAGCGACAGGTGTTTACCCGTATGACACTAACTAGTTGACACAGCACCACATACTGGATAATTAGCCCAAGTTTGAGCAAATAATACCTGCAGAGGCTATACGCAGCAAAGGGGGGAATTGTCCAGGGGTTAATGTCCTAGGCTAAATCAGGGGGAAGAATTGTCCGGGGTTTGTTAGGGGGTTTGTCCAGGGGGAAATGTCCGTGCCCCGTCACGTTACCTTAGCTGCGTACATAGAGGTAGTCTGAAACTACATAAATGAAAAGTAGGTCTACTTGAGACTTTTAGTTCCACTGTCCTAAGCGACAGCAAAAAACTAACAATAGGCACCAAGAAAGTTTTGTACATTTATTTAAAGCAACACTTCAATAAATCGCATTAGGCTAATCTATAATTAGCATCATCACTCTTCAATACCCCACAATACGAAAAACGTAAAAAATAACTTGGGTCAGTCTATAATCCACGACGATTTGGGATGAAACAAGAAGATCTTGCTAGTGTCCTAGGATAGACAAAAGGTTGAAACCCGCAGTCCCCGGTACTTGTCACTCTGCTGCTCTTGAATCTTGACAAACAGGACGTTAAGTATACACAGCAACACTAAGAATTGCATTATACAATCTGCCCATAAATGTCTCTTTTTTATTACAAATGAACGAAAGGTGCAATGCTTGGCAGAATGTTAAAAATGTTTAGGGCCGTGGAATGAAAGATTATCATAGAAAACCAGACAACCAGAAATGCAAGCAAAACCATTATAGGCCTACCTGCCACATAGGAAACCAGTCTAACAACATAAGAGAAACCAGTCAACCAGATAATGAGAATCAACAAGACATTTCTACTCGGGAACCAACAACCTCTGTTACCATCAATCCTCAAACAGCTAGTTCTATCCAGTCTTAATAAAATTATAGTGAAGGAAAAGCAGACTTGTAGTCGGCTACAGGTGTTTATAATTGAAGACGTTAGTGAGGTAATGTGGACCTAGGTCACGCTCAAAAGTTGAAAAGGTAAATTAGGGAACATTATCAGAGACGTCAATTTCTAGAATTTGGTGAGTGCAAAGTCACAGGAGTTGAGCTTTGGAAGAGTTCTGTTCTTACTCCAAAGAACTCATCCCAACTCTATACCACCATACAAAATCGTAATCCACTAGTGTATTGTTGGCAATTGCGCGTATTATAAAGACAAAGAAAATGAAAAAGAGCATAGATAAATAAAACGACAGACTTCAAATAAGCAGTGACTTGCTTAATAAACTGTATTCAAAGTATAATAAACAGAGGCCGTGCACACCTGCCACTGAAATATAATACACTTATATAAAATTATTCACAAGCAAACTCAGTAACTGCACTACATACAGAAATCAAGAAATGACTGCTCACTTGCTAAGTAAAAGATTACACACTCATTGAAATCATAAACAGAAATTAAACCAAGCAATTGTAAACAGAGATCTTTTTCGGATCTTCGCATACAAATAGTAGTCTTCTGTTATTATCAACATACATCGACTTTTGCCTTTGAATGGTGCGGTTGGAGTTAACGCAACTCTGAAGTTCTAAATCCGAGTTCAAGACCAAAATCACAACCAGAATGTTCCCGAAATCATCTACTACCAAATGGACCGGTTTATTCAGCACATACGGATTATAGACTTGTGGCAACTCTTTTAATTCAGAGGAGTGTACACCTGACAACGGCATTTCAAAACCTTACAATTTGCCCAATTTCAGACAAAAAAAGAACTGTGCAAATGATCAATGACAAAAATCAGAACTGAGAAAAAGTTGCGGGTTCGAATCTACCTCAATTCGCCGCGTAGCGACCCTCATCAAGTCTTTCATTCGCAATTGCTCATGCACTTCGATGTGAAATTTCCAGTCAGCAGGAATTTAAAAAACAATTCAAACATAGAAATCTTTTTCGGGCCTTCACATACAAATAGTCGTGTTTTCTGTCAGTATCAACGCACATGTACCTTGCAAAGGGTCACTTGTATTTATAGAACTCACAAGTTCTAAATTTGAGTTCAAGGCCACAATCTGATTATTACCATGATCAGCAACTAGATGACCTGTGTCCAAAACCATCTTCTGTTAAATGGACGGGTTCATTCAACTGCTTTGGTTCATAAACTCGTGGCACATGTTTCATTTCAGAGAAGTGTACACTTTTTACTTTTCTCTGTCTCAAATGACTTTTAATTTGTCCACTTTTGTACTATATAAGCATAAAGCACGCTTTGCAAATGATTTATCTGTACACAATGACCGATAACAAAGTTACAACTGGCCATAAGTATTCAATACTCAAACTCGATGGCTCTTTATTTCATGAACCAGTTCTTCATTTTCAGTGTACTCGATTAATGAATTGCAACCATTAATTACAATAATGTTCCACATTCCGGTAAATTCGAAACATGAGAGCCACCGCAAATTTTACACAATCCTTTGATCCATTTACATCTATCCTCTGTATTACTGGATCATATCCAATAGAACTATGAACTGCAGAGACACATGCATACAGACATTTACGTCTGATGCAGGAAGCCATGCAATGAATACGCGCAACACTCGCATTACATTCAGATAGATATTTAAAGTGCCATCGACGTTTAAAATTGAATGTTTTAATGTCATATGCTTCTATAAGAGAATGATCAACAATGAAACATCCCACGAACAGTTCATCATCCAAGACAGTCATATCAACGATAAGTCCTATTTATTTAGGAAACAAGAAAATGTAGAACGATTATAGAACTGAAATTAATTAAGCACAGAAATCATAAACAGCAATCTTTCTCGGACCTTCGCAGACAAAGAGTTGTCTTCTGTCCGTATCAACAAACATGCATCTAGGTTTATCCAAGGGCTCAGCAGAAACTATGGCACTCACAAATTCCAAGCTTCCATTCAAAACAACAATACGATCGTTACCACGATCCACAACAAGCAAGTTACCTGCATCATCAACTGCCATGTAAACTGGCTTATTCAGCACTCTTGGATTACCAACTTGTGGCACCCCTTTCACTTTACACTGGTATTCTCCAAACGACCGTAACACTTGTCCACTTTTGGACAATAAAAGTACTTCATGCAACGTATTGTTGCGTTGACCGTGACTGATCACAAAGTTACCACTGGCCAATTTCAGTGCATGCAGTGGATAGAGAATACCCAAAGCTAATGACAACTTTATTTCATGGACCACTATTCCGTCACTTGAGTATTCAATTACATGATTTGTACTTGTAAATACAATAACAGTCCCTTCACCAGAAACTGAGAGGTTTGAAATACGAGTTCCACTGTAAATCGCCCACTCCTTACCATTTAACCCATATAAATCTGTTCTCTGTACAACTGTTTGATGAAAGCACTTTTTACAGTCACTGTCACAAATGGTATAGACACCTGCATACAGACATTTATCGCTGGTGCTCGACGCAATGCAGCTTATTCGAGGTCTGCAGCTGTTTTGTGGCAATAAACGCCTGACATGCCAGAAACGCTTAAACTCCAAGGTTTTAATATCATATACTTGGACGATCGATCCTTCAGTAGAAACAATAACACCGGCAATTAAGAGTTCATCTCCCAGAATTGCCAATCTATAGATCTTTGTTTCTTCAAACATTGCATCAGCGCTCTCCATTCTTTTCAACAGATGTGGAGTACGTTTGTAATCGATAGAGCTTCGAGGTGAAGGCAAGTCTACATGTAAATAACCAAGGTCACCAATAATTAGCATTTAGCACACATGCATGTACAAATGCATATAAATGTAAGTATGTGTACGTATACATGCATGTTTGCATACACACTGGTGTGTATTAAAAGAGATATGCTGAAAATGTACTCGAGTACAATTTTAATGTATATAAATGCACATTTGAGTCATGCCCATATCAGCAAGGATATTTTATTTATTTATTTATTTGATGTATTTCTCTATTTCTAAAGTGCCCTTTACAAGATTGCTACTCAGAAGTGCTCCCGACTATAGCTCGGACACTGCATTAAAGTTTCACGTCGAAGCGCCAGAGCATTATTGTAGGTGAAGGACTTGCTCAAGGTCCCTACAGAGTGGCTTGAAGTAGATTCGAACCTGCAAACCTCCGGCTGCAAGGCAACGAACATACTCCCTACACTATTGTACCCCAAATACCGCCACTATACGCATTGATTTTTCAGTCGACAAGATAAACTTGTACCTCACTGGATATTAATGTATTATAATATTATTGTATGCAACCATTTATACAGTACTTACATGTGCTTCTCTCAGCAAAAACCTTTCAGAAGCACTCAGTGGGATCGACCCCTAGAGAAAAGGCAGTCGATTTGAGGCAAAAGAATGAGTAAAGACTACCAAAGAAGATGAGAGACCGAATGGATGGAAAAGTTCTTTCAATAAGAAGGTATCTTTGCAGGCAAAGCATCTGGATTGAGTCATGATAATCCTGGCATGGGGGAAAAGAGGTCAAGTTGATCACAGGACCTAAGAAGATACAACAAAGTCACAGACAGGGGAACGAAGCACGAGATCACAAAGATACTTAGGAGCAATTTCCAATTGATACATAAATACCACAACAAGAACTCATATATGGGCAGAGAGTGGGAGCCAGTGAAGCTGTTCAGTCATGAATGCAGAGATGTTTGACAATCGAGTTAGTGAGGCTATATATAGCATCACCATACGCTATATATAGCATCACCATTGAGTGCAGACTAGGGTGGTCGTATCTGTAATGGCAAATTTTCAACTTCAGTTTCATTCTTTCTCCAACCCACCATTTGGTGCCACTTGGTAAAAGACTGATGTAGCCCAAAAATTATCCCGATTGAAAAATATTTAGGACTAGCACAACGTGTTTGAAGTTTTGCATTTTGCGAAATATCATCGTCTTTTTGAGTATAAGGATAATTTAGTCACATTTTTGGACCTATGACTAGTTTTAACTGAAATACTACATTCTTTTACTCAAGCACAACTGACAAGTATGCCTAACTTCTACAATGATGATTATAGTTCATTATATATTTTTATGAACAATTGATCATCGCAATAGTATTTGACGCGTGAGCCCCTGAGATCGATGGCCATAAACCTATACTAGTAGGCCAGCATAATTATGGCTATGTTCTTTTGATAGGCCTGATTTCTATCTACAGCAATCCTTTGTTATAGGCTACTAGAGGCTCTTTATTACATGCTTAACTTTAACACAAATTCTGATATAATACAGACAAAGACCTCAATAATAGTTGAACTAGAGAAAGCTACTGATGATATTTTCGTTTATTGTGGCAATCAGAGCAGAATGACACAGCGCATCACATATAAAATTTATCTAGAGCTGCTGTGAAACAAATGAATTAAAATAGATGTTGAAATTATTGAGATCATAATTTTTATAGATCTATGAATAGTATTACTTATTACCACACGGGAGTCAAAGAGCAGTTTTTAAACAACTTCTAAAGAGAGCATTATAATTGAGTGCCTTGTGAAACCTACTCACATTGTTGTCTATTTCATAATATAGAATGTATGCCATTAAAAGAATACTTCTAGAGTTGAAAGAATGAACACAGAGTCAAACACTTGACACAGAAAGTGCTGCCCAGAGTGGACACAAATTACACTGCCTTTATTAGCTACCGTAAATTAACGACCAATTATAAAATAGTATGAAAGGCGATGGTGTCAAACACGTAAGCTATGAGCAGCTCAAAATCTCTACATCATGCTCAGCAATGGATCCAGCTTAAATTAAAGTGGCCACCAGGACATCTCAGACGACCAATCAATCCAAGAGAATAGGTATCGGTATAGCATCCTCAGGACAACACCCATTGCTACACTCTTGGTGGCAGATGAACACCTTCTTTGGGCAACATGCCAGAGATTTCACTTTGAGGGAAGTGTATTGTGAAAACTGCATCATAGCTCAAACCCATGAAAAGACCAAATGCAATTTGAATTGTGAGATAGGGTAATAATGCCTCAGGTTGAAAACATATTAGCCTAAATCTGAGATAAAAATTCGCATCTAAAATGGGTTGCTACTTTTCAATATTACACCATTTCCTTGTGCCTAGTAATCCCATGAACAATGGCGGTAGAAAAAGAAATATTTCTGAGAAATCAGACCTCATTAAGAATATTGGCGATTTTGCAGAATCAATTAATTACGTAGGACACAGATGAAACCACAAAACTTGTATATTTATCTCTATTATATACCATTACTGTCCCCTTACAGTCTAAGAAAAATAAGCTATTATTATCAATCAAGACAACAAGGAAAAACAGGTAGTATTTGTAACGACATAAGCTATGATAGATGTTATCTGTGATGCGGTGTGTTATACAGGTTTTCTTGCCTTTGAGGAATTTCTCTTGATGTGGCGCTATATAAATGGATGATTATGATTACGATAACCGTATCATCATTATGTTTAAGTATGGACCTACTACAAGTAGTTGAATTGACTCCTTGTTTGAAGATTCCTGGTTGATTACAACCACATAGCTACTTTTGAGCATTAGAAGACTTGCTATTATAAGGGTAAAACTTTGATGGCGTTGTGCTAGTCCTAAATATTTTAATTTTCTCTTACAACTTTTTGTGTGATGTTTCTGAGGAGAATGGAACCAAATGGCGCCTTGGAGAACATTCAATTCCAACTTTCAGTTTTAACGACCACCCTAGTGCAGACTGTAGAGGAGAGGAGATGGACGAACCCAAGAAAGGCCAAGGAGGAGGAAATTACATCAATCCATGAACAGATGAATATACGAGCAATTGAAGTAAATGTTGAAGTTGAACTGTATCTGCAAATAGCCCTGAGATGGCTTAGAGCTGTGCAAGCAGGAAGAGTAAGAATGGCAATGTGCTCAGCAAAGAGAATCATCTAAAGTGACACCTAAATCTTGAACACAAGACGATATAAAGTGAGGAAACTTTTAATTAATACAGTAATATAAGTCAAATTTTCAGAGCTGCTGTTGAGTGCCAAACCAAATCAGCTGGGTTTTGGAAGAGTTTATCTGATAAACAATTTAACCATGTAACACATTTTAAACTTCTTGTACCTGGATATATAGTGTAATTTCCTAATTGTTATAAAACGTATGGTCTCGCCAATTCTAGAGCAGAGCCCGGGCTCGATCGGTGCAAATAGTTGAATGAAAGAGTTGCTTCTTGATCTTGGGTGGCTCTTCTCCTGAGGACACCCTGAATTGATGGCTGCCAGTAATGTCTAGATCAGCGGGTCTTAAGCGGTGTGTCGAAAAACACTAGTGTGTCGCGAATCAACCGGAGGTCTGTCGCATAAAATGGTGTAGTTGGTGAGTTGCGAATTATTGTCACAGCATACATCCGTCGTTCTTGCAAGGTAGCTCAACCATAGCACAGTAAGCCCGGATCAATACCGTATATCCTGAACTAGGTACGAGGTCTTATATACTCTATCTAACGGATTACTTGTACTCACCTTTACATGACGCCTGTGCATGCTGTGTCAACTTCCAGTTCGATATGGATTTCAAAGGTCTGACCATGCCAAGTTCCACCCTGAATTCGTCGATTCGTTTCTCAAGAGATTTTCTCACCATTTCTAATCCATCGATTCGACGTTGTGAGTCATCCAGTTCTTGTTTTAAGCGGTTGATTTTTGTCAGAATGCCATTGTTACAAGAGATAGCCATTCCAGAATTCTCTCTCATTGCTATGTCTCCATCATGTGAGATGTTGCCATTGGCAATTTTCATTTCACCTTCACCATCCGTTTGGCATGCTGCGTTGAATGATAAAACAACTTACAAGATACCAGTAATAGATAAAGTCTTTAACTTTACTAAATCAAGATGTACAGTTGTCCATACATATATGTTTGCTAGTGTATTTGCAAGTACACGTATGTACACATGAACATTGAACATCTATTAATGCACAAATGTAAATTAACAAGCATGCATATACAGCATGCATAAGTATTTAAGTAAGTATGTGCTTAGCTATTAGGGTTGTACTGAACATTCACCTCGTATTCATTTCAGAACTGAATAGTGGGCCAAATAGCTAGTCACTATATTTGGCTGAATAGTAGCTGTCGGACCAAATACGAACAATGATCAAGTGACATTCGTTTCTGCATATGTATTTGAAAATTTCAATGTTGTCGGAACACTTATTTAGAACACTTTTGCATTTAGCCGAATAGTTGGGTAAATTATTTGGATTCGACCGAATAATGATAATCGTGTATTTGACATAGCCCTAATATCTAGATCTATGCAGATCTAGAAAATAACTCAGGACAGTCAATTACCTCATGAATGCACCCAAGTATGATCTCTCTACCATAACATTTGGCCAGTTTGATTCAACATCAAACCTAGATAATTATGAAAGTTACACGAAATTCAGCTCTGGGCTTACCCAGTAATATTGTAAGAATAGCACAGTAGCAGGCCTACAAACTGGAGTATCAGGCATACCAAGTGGACCAGGAACTCAGAATATGGTGCCAACTGTAAACTCAGGAAGGATGGATGGATCCGATTTGACCAGGGTCTATGACAACAGAGGCCGTTACCCTGGACAGAAATTTGCTGGGTGTACTACAGCACTTAAGAGAGCTTTCTTCGAAGAGAAGGAACAATCATTGGGCTAAGTAAGTAAATAAGTAAGTCAGAATATTCTTTATTAGACTACCAGCAAGTGCACAGTAGTGTACAGAATAAACAAATAATAGAAACAAATAGACAAGAATGGTGTTGTTGGAATATTGGACCTGCCTAAGGGTGGAACACTAAAGTAGAAGAGAAATATTTCTGCAAAGTCGTACAACATTCTCATATTAAAACTTCTTTTGGCAACTTAGGAAAGACTAACAACGGTTAGTAAAGCAAAAATAATTTGTGCGTGTAAATGTCCAAGAGCTCAACAACATACCAGTCATCACAGCTGGGTTTCTTGAAAATGAATATATGTACCCAAGTAAGTCTAGTATAACATTTAATTGCGAGCACAGACGTTTTCAAAATCAACCAAGTCACTATTTAGCGTCAAGATAATTACATTTGTAGACACAAAAGAACAGTTTACCACATTCATGGAACAAGTAAATATGGGGCCAATTGAGCATGCCACTGGACTACACATCTACAATAAGTGACCACCAACCCAAGTAAACAGATAGATCAATCAAATCTCAATTTTTATGTAAAATTCTGTTTTGTATATTATGACATAAACTGTGCCCCATCATCGTTTTGGAATGGTAATTAATCAATGGTAATTATAAGGAGTAAAAATAATCCACTAACCCTGAATAGTTCCAATGATGTTGTAGTTCGCTGTCTTCACAAATTCCTCCAGGTCGGACGCCTGAAAAGACATTCTATGTAGATCAGTCTTCATTTCAATGTCCAATTCATGTATATTCTTGATATCTTCAAATCTTTCCTTTAATTCATCGATGGTGCAACATATCTCACTGGCTGATCTCTTTGTTAAGACATTTGTGCAGAAGACTCTTAACGATTCTAGGCAAGTCAAATCTCCATCACGGTCTTCAACTTCAGTCTCAACTTCTTTTCGTTTTTGCACTTTCAGCTGTTCAATATCCTGAATTACAAAGTTAGCATGTTCACTGACAAGCATTATAGTTGCACGAAGCTGTGCACGAACTTCAAGTTTCAAGCTTTCCAGATGTTTGCAATACTCCTCCACCTCACAGTGAAGAGCTTCTTTCTTTTCAGCAACTTCAGATATGCACATTTCTAAACCAGAAAGGATGTCTTTTATCTCGTTTTTAAAGCCTTCAACTGTGCTTCTAACACCCTGTAGTCTGTGATTTTGATGACTCTCACCAAAGCATGATTTGCAGAGTGGCTCCTTGCATTCAGAACAATAAAGATCAAGCTCCCTGTCGTGTTTGATACAATTGTTCGGCGCTACGATCTGTACTTTACATTTGAAATCTGCAATTGCAGCAACCTGATGGTTTTTGTTCAAATCGTTTTTTAAATGATATCTGCTGCATCCCCGACAGAATTTCTTTTGGCAGTCAGTGCAATACTTATCCGCAAAAGGAACTTCTGAAACTGACATCGACTCGTTCTTATCTTCCATGCAATCCTCACAACGATCAGTTCCTTCAGATGAGCTTGCCATCGTAGCGATCTCTATCAGCTTTTCCATAGACAAATTTCTTGGTAGAGCTGCGTGTCCCTTCTCTGGAATCGTGAAATCCTTTCCACACACTGTACATGGCATTTGGTCGCCGGGACCATTGCTAGCCTTAGCGCCTGCCTCTTCCAGGCATTTCAGGCAGAACGTATGAGCACACGGTAGGATCCTTGGATCCTTGTAAGTTCTGCTGCACATACAGCATTCTGTTATGTCCTTCGGTTGTTCTCGAAACTCCGATTCGCTCTTTGTCATACCAGCCATTGCTTTGTTTTGACACCTTCAATTTCAGTTTACAAACACTGTCAGAAACAGGATACAAATACTACAACTACAATTGTTCCACAAGCAATGTTAGGGGATATTTTAAATACTAGCATTAATAAGCATGCTATCAAGATATTCTGTATGTGCATTTAACCCTTAACGACCAGCCCCGTATGTTTTCCATGCATTCTAGTACACGCTGGTCGTCAGAGGGTTAAAGTAAAATATGTTGAAAATATTTTACGTTTAGTTCAAATACCGTTTTCAAGAATTGAAAACTATACTGTTGTCATAGTTTATCAAATATTTAATACACTTAAATTGATAGCAAGGCAACATTTCAGGCATTTAAAGGTGTTATTCAGGCTAAATGCCTTCAATACATTGCATTGTAATAAATTTTATTGATCGCTTCATGTTCTAATTCTACTGCAGTTATTTCAAAGGGACTAGTTGAACAGTATCAATTCTTAAAGATCGTCTGAAAACTGCAGCTCAGATATTTTATCACTTTATTAATGCAGAAAAAATGGAAATGATATTTCACTGCCCCAGCCCATTGTATAGCCCTAGGGCAGAGCTTTGTAAATTCTATATAAATAATGCAATTCTATTCTATTTACAAATTTATAAAAGCATTTCTCACAGTACAACCAGTATAGATGCTCCTAATGTGAAAAACCCATGAAAAAGTCTTAAGATAACAGGCAGAAACAGTGATTAAAGAGCTATATAAATTTTCAGAATGAATGAGCAAATGTCGGGGCTAAGGAGAAGATAAAAGTATTCTCTCCAATACTCTCTACCATTGCAACTATCTGTTCAGTAGGCAAACTGTATCAAAATAACTGAGGATCAGACTTTGATCTTCATGAAGTTGAGGTGTGCAAAGAAGACCCTATACTGCTGATTTTTAGAAGGATTGAACACTCCTAACTATAATTCTCACCCTGATATCATTTCATGATCCTAAATGAAAACTATACACATAGCTTAACTAATATTTAGCATAGCTCAATAATGTGTTTAAAATGGCAAGATAAATTGCTATTTATAACGGTTTTATCACAACAAAGAGTGATTATAATTGTTTATGAACTGAAGAGAGCAAATGCTGTAATGAAAACCTCCAATGCAAACTTATGCCGCATAATATTTAAATTACTTCCAAACAATTTTAGTTTTGGATTGCTTTAGTCTTGGTTTTAAAAACTTATATTCTGGTGCATGCACACTATACACACATCAAACAAATTCTTGCCTAAACAGAAGCTGGATCGATGAAAAAGCTTCTCGTCAAACAAGAAGTTGGATTGATTAAAAATAACAATGCTGCAACGAGCCAATAATTTACGACGCTAAAATACACGTTTGCCGAGGATATAGCGGAAAAGAACAGAGTCGGCTCTAGAACAAAGTTCGTGAAAACTAGGAAAATCGGCAGGAAGGAAGCTAGAACTGGTCAATTTTCTTAAAAGACCGTTAAGACGATTTCGCTCCTTTGCGTTGGCAAATCTCCACCAAACAGGGGAAGCATAAAATAATCTTGCAATGGTAGTAGCTCTAACAACGTCAAACAGACTAAAACACGCCGAGCAAACATGGATTGCCGGGTTTTACAACATATTCTGTTAATGTGATGTAAATTTTCGCCGATAAGTAATTATGCAATGACACCTAATGCTGACCTGGAAGTCAGCTCAAGATTAATTCTACTAACCAGTCCGTAGCACAGAATATGGGGGGTCCCGTAGCTCAGTGGAGAGAGCGCTGGCCGTTAAACTGAGAGTCAGCCGCGCGGACCCGGGTTCAAGCCTCACACGGGGCAAAAATTTATTTGAATTTTCTGTTAGCTGCCATTGGCGCTTTGCTGTTGTGTTGCTTGACTCGGGTTCTGCTAAAAATAAAAGATAGCCCCTCCCACTCCTGGCTTGGCCGAATCAGGAGTGATCCAGTACTTAGGCCATTAGTGTTAAGTTACCGAACCTGTTGTAGCCGAACTGCGTGTCGTGCGAAGCAGGCCGTATTTCGTATAACTTGTACATGTAATCGTTCTGCGGTTTGTCAGATTGAATGTCAATAAACGAAGATTATTATAGAAATTACTTTAAAGTTTGTTTACACCATGGTTTGCGGGAAATTTTTCAAATCGGCCATTATTATTTCCGCTTATTTAAGATCACAGATCGTACGAGAGAACGCGCGGGTTTGAATTGATAATTATGATTGTGTCTCCATCTATCTAGAATGCAATCACGAATTATTTATTAAATATTTTAACTACAATGCTGGACTTCTGTAAGATAATGTAATGTTAACCTCGATCAGCGGCGCCTGTAGAAATTTATTTCTTTACGCACGACTAGCACACAATTAATCTGAAGCGAAAAATGATCGAAGCGAGCAACTGGCGATAATGAGAAAATAGGGGATCATCATCATTATGGGCCTATCAGTGACGTTACAGCCATAACGACGGTGGACAAAGTCAGAGGGTCACAAGTGGCACGTGGCCAAGCTGCTCAACAAAAAATCATTCGAGAGCGCTTTTCGCGACAATAATAATTATAATCGTCTTGGAGGGTAGTGTTTAGCTTTCCCTAGGCTATTCCAAATCTCTGCTGAATACATCTCTGTCGAATTTGAATTAGCAGTGACTTCACTGAGGCACACACATTATAGGGTGGGCAAAAAATAGGCCACCCCCATCTAAGGGTTTTGCCAATATCTTAGCCAAAAGTAAGAATTTCGAAATGAAATTTTACAGTCTTAAAGACAATTCATATTTACACGTGATGGCCAGATTTCATCAAAATGTTTCAAACAGAACAAAAGACGAGGAATTCAGCTATCAGATAGGCCTAGTATAGTGGATCTAGCCTTGGACGCCCATATGCAAAGGATCCGTGATCTAACCTAGGCTAGACGTAAACCACTATTTATGGTGACCCGCCAAAAGTGCGCAGGACAAAAGGGCGCAGACAATAAGAACAAGAACGAGTCGACAAAATATTATTGTTATAATAAACAATTATTTTTGCTCCAAATTAGCTAGATGTATAGCCTACAAATTTACGCAACAGCATTATTTAATTATTTAAACCAGAAATTTTCGTGAATGTTCCAAAAGTTCCTTAGTAGGCCTATACTATAAGCCAAAATGTAGGCAGGCCGATTTACACAAGTCACATATTAGACGTACGACTCGGTGGCCTATCGGTAACGCGCTTGCTCACGGAGCGGGCGGTTGCGGGTTCGACTCCGAGTAACGACCTTGGGCAAGTTGTTTTACTCACACGTGCCTCTGTCATCAAGCAGTATAATGTGGTACCCGCGTAAGCTGGGAAGTAAAGCGGCGAGTTCTGCGATACACTGGCCTCGCATGATCGCATCCAGAAACTTATTAATTTTGGGATTCGTCCATTGCTGGCCATTGAAAAGGAGACGAGTCTGTGTTCCACATGGAAATGTAGCCTATGGACTTTAGGCTACTTTTGCTTTACATAATTGTATCAGACGATAGAAACAGGCCCGCCGACAGAAATTCCGGGCCCCTGGGCTGAACCGTCACGGGCCCCAAACTATCTTTAGGCTTTTTGAGCAAATTTATATAAAAAGTAACAATAATGTGAGTATGAATGTAATGCTTACATTTTTGATTTCAATGGTAAGAATATAATTTTCAAATGATATGGTAATCAGCAAACAACCATTCTGGATTTAACTGCAGCAAAGCCGTTTAAAATATCCTGGTAGTTCTCCATCTTGTCTGCGAACCTAAGATATGCACTTCGGAAATGCTCTTTCTTCATCGCCTGGAAAATTGTCAGAATGTCTTGGAGGACCGTTTCTTATAAGCTTAATTAATAGCAGCCTATAATTTCGTCTCAATCGTTTTGTATAGGCCTAAACGCAGGTCCTGGCGGCAGAGTGCCAACATCAAAACAGAGCCTTTTGACAGTTTCTATAATTTCAGCATTTTCATAATTCTTATTTATAAAGTCTTCTTTTGGAATTAAGATACTATAGATACTAACACCACAAGCTTCATTTTCATCCATCAGTTATACGATCATCATGCATGCACGTTTAATTCGCTAGAATCAACCGATGTATATGAGTAGGTCCTAGGCCAAATTACGGGCTGTGATTGCCTTCTTTTGAGATTCTGAATTGATATAGTAGGCCTAAGCTTACCAACTTTTGCCTTTTCAAACGTATTAGCTTTTTGTTTTTGTTTTTGTGCTCCAGGTTTGTGTTTACCGTGTATAAGATATTCCATCGTTGCGAGAGAAATTTATCATTATTTTAGAGTTGCTCACTTATGATTGAAATCTGACAACGCATAATTTAGCAGAAGAGCGTTCTGGGACAAATGTGAGCGTGTTTTGTTTTGGCAAAACACTGATAATTAGTAGGCCACAAGGTAGGCTGATGGACAGTTGCTTGAAATTCAAAAATTGTAGTTATGGAACAGTTATAGCCTATTAGGCTATATTATTAAAACAACATAAATCACAAACAATAAGCTAATTAAGTAATATAAGTGATTATAGGTAGGGCCCGCGCCCGTAATCAACATAATGAAACATTTTAATCACTGTTGCCCGGGCCCCCTCCGGGCCCCTAAAAGTCGCCGGGCCCCTGGGCATTTGCCCCCCCTGCCCCCCCTCTCGGCGGGCCTGGATAGAAATAAACTATAGCTATAAGCCCTACAATCTAATAGCCTACAAAACGGGCTAGAAATAGTCGTTCAATTTCGTAAAGTTTATAAACTAAGCGAGTGATCGATAGTAACTAAGTAAGACCGTTTAAATGCTAATGTTGTGAACCACGTAGGCTACTCCGCGCAAGAATTCATACAACGGAACGGTTTCATATTATGTTGGAACTAACGTAACGCCGCCAGACGTCTATCAAGACCTACCCTACGTAGCCTATAGCCTATACGCGAAAAATAGGTAGATCTCAGAGGCGGATCCAGAATTTCTGGTTAGGGGGGGCGTAAATACTACCAATCCAATCCCGTAAATATATAAATATATATATATATATGAAATTATAGATCACGCAAAACTATAATGATCCTTTTTATAGAAAATGTTATGGAACTTTAAAAAAATATATAGTTTCTCATATAAAACCACTGGTCTCCACTGAGGGTTAACAGTGAAACGATTATAAATCAGTTATCGGTTTTGATCATGCAACCCTTGATCCAAAAAGGAAATAATTAAGTGTCACATGCCAGTGGATTAAGCAGTGTCATTTTCCTTGGATGCTTTCTGGCGTAGGCATTGATAATGTCATCAATGTCTAACTTGATGCCCTTGTGGACAAACAATAAAATGAGTGCATTAAATCTGTCCTCGTTCATTGTACTTCGGAAACACGACTTCACAAATCGCATTCGCAGACTAGAATTTGCTCGTTCAACACTGCAAGCCGTCACAGCCGTGACAGAAGTGAGCAGCAAAATGTGAATTATTGTGGTAATATTTGGATACATAGGCCTAATACGACAGGAGCGGATGTCAGCGAGGGTGTCCGACAGGGTGCTTGGTGTGCTGTCAGCGTTTCTCCACATCCGCTGCCAAAGTTTTAACTCTTGATGAAAAGAATCCGGCGAAGGCAGGTCATCATGATAGTAATGAAGTATACCATCAGCAGTGAGTGCGTCGATGTTTGAAACATTAGATGGAATGAGACTATAAGACCACGAATTGCTTGTTTTGCAAGATCTCCAAATCGTAGGCTAAACTGCTGAAGTAGTCTGTCCAGAAATGAAAGATAAATGTTTCGATTGAAATGTTCATCTGACGTTGCAGCGAGTGTGTTGCTTCGGTAAATCTGTTTTGAGCATATTCTTTGTGCAGTAATTGGTCCAGCGCCAGCTGTCTGCCATTTTAGTAGCTTTCTGGAAAACATGCTCCCATTCGCTGTCATCCTGTCGGACATTGTTTAGTGCTGCTCTAACACTCGTCACCATTTCATATCCTTGGATCACGTCTAAAGATGAGCCTTGCAACCTTGCGCTGAGCCCTTTGACGTAGCCAAAGAAATGGCGAACGATAAATGCATGATCTGTAATGCTCTTCAAAGGTCCGTAAGCAGCAGTGCTCGTCTTACTGTCCCAATCTGCTTCAATGGATCCGATTGCAATTATATTAGTTTTAAGTCAGTTTAGTTTGAGAACATTTGCTGCAGGTTTAGGGGGGGCGTACGCCGGCTCCGCCCCCCTCTAAATCCGCGCCTGGATCTAAAATACCGAAGTGTCGAATTCATTTGAAATTATTTCGGAAGCTCTCTAACCTAACTGGACTTTAGCCTAAATGGACAAAATTTCCGTTTAATTCACATGGTCCTGGTGTATATATGTCGCATTGGGTCTAACCTATCCAATCATTTAGGCTTAGGCAGTGTGCTAGGCCTATTTGATCATTAATTAGGCTACTATAGTCAACATTAGATAGGCCTAGGCCTACATGTTCGGTTGTTGCGCGCATTATTTTGTCTGCGCGCATTAATTTTCTCTACGCGCATTTGTCCTGTGCGCTTTTGTTACGGCGCCACATTTGATGCTTAACGTTTCGGTAATCATTCTTTGCTGAAGCATCATTAGGCTATAAACAAGTTTCATAAATCTACAATTAAGGCAATTAAACCTTGTATTGCCATGGTCCACTTATGTTCTCGTTGCAATTGTAATGCGACGAGATCAGAACTATAGCTATAGCTACATGTAGCATTACGGTTCAGAGCATTGCTTTCAAGCAATAGAAAATACCTTCTTAATCTTGTTGTAAGTCTTATCAAAATATAAACAATTCTGTTGGGCGAGAGCTTACGGCGTGGTAAGTCGCATAGCACACGATTGGTGTAGCGAACCAGGTTGCTACAAGCTACCTTACTTATTTACTTAAGTAAGGCCGCTATTTCTATTACGAATTCATGGGTGCTATGCTTAGCACTGATCGATGCGGTCATCGCTATATTTAGCTTCCCATGCATTTTTTAATGGAACTTTCCGCCACCTGCGATTTTTGATTGGTTAGACATCACGCGATGTTTTAGGCGCCAAAAAGCGCTCTCTTGCGGCAAATTAACGCGCAAACCTTCAGTCGGGCTGTAGAATTGAACCGGTTAAGACCTACGCTTGTGGAAATCGTGAAACGTGGTGAAATTGATGGTAGGCCTATTTTCAATTCTGGCAAGTTTTCTCAGGTAGAAGACGAGGTTCTTCCGATGTCTTGTGAATCGATGTGTAATTAAGAAGATTTCCGGCAACGATTAAATTAATAATACGCTTCCGACGGAGAAATTCTGGCATCGGCCGACGACTCAATAACTTTCTACAGGACGGAAAACGGTGGATCGGCTGTCCTAAAATATCACGCGGGAACAGGGAAGTATAAGCAACCTAATCTATAGAGCTCGAACCTGAACTAGGTGTAATTAGATAAAACTTGTATCTCTATTTTTGGTGCAAATATTAGTTGTGGGGTATTCAGTCTGTGAACTGATCGGATAGGTGTGAAATAGTCAGTCTGCGAACTGATCTGATAAAACTTAAGCTAGTCAAGAGACATAGGCGTTTTAGGAGGGCCTTAATCGTGAATCTTTAATATTGTTTCTATTTTATCGGCTGCGTAAATAATTGCTAATGAACGACAGACAGTCGCTTGATTGATTCTATAATAAATGAAACTTAAATAGAGAACTGTGAAGTAATTTCTGCTATCGAATTATAATGGACTCCGACGGGGAAACGGACAGTGTCTTAGGGACAGGACAAGAGGAAGATGAGTTATGCCCGAGAGAAACCCTTGAGTTGGGGACTACAGACAATACTGATGACTTAGACCCTGCTGTATTACAGAAACAAATGACTACCATAGAACAATTTATGGAGCGCCAGAGTAGCATTTTAATCGGTCTAGCTGAAGAGCTGAATCTAGTTTCCATGCAGCAAGCCCAATTAAGTTCCCGCCAGAAAGAATGTGAAACAATGGTGAAGTCGGTAGCTGAAGGTAAAGTGGGTGATGGAGCTTGGGGGAAAGTTGAGGAATCGAACCCTGATAAGCACCCATTTAGTGGGGCTGTTGTGAGCTTAACAGCCACCGCTGACATATGTCCAATATCGGCCCATCCTGAGGAATTTGGTAACCAGAGAAGCTCACACCCTAGGTTAGGATTCGAACCCGCTACCATTGACACCAAAACCCTTGACCTAGGACCCAGCTTTCCTCAACCGCGCTTAAGGGGGCGCGCAACAGTAGAGCCCATTAATTTGGGGGCGGAAACGTTAGGACAGGCGGTGCCCCCGCGCGTCACAATTGGTTCCAGCAAGTGGGGTGAAGCTACAAAAGGTCATGGGTCAGAGGGTAAAATAATAATGGATCCCAGATTTGGTAGAACAGAAGATTTATGGGAAGAAGTGGAAAATGGAAAAGAAAATTTTTCACAAGATGATCCAAGAAGAATGGATGTACAGATGAAATACTTTGGTGCTAGACCAAGGGATTTACAAGGTCAAGGTCAAGGTCAAAAGGTAAATGATTTACAAGGTCAAAAGGTAAATGATTTACAAGGTCGAGGTCAAGGTCAAAGAGTAAATACAACTGACATGTTGCATGGTCAAGCAATGTATTATTATGATACAAATGTTTTGTATAGAGATTTTGACTTTGGAAATTACATGCGTCGAAAACAAGATGATAAATTAGTTAGAATGGGAATCGAAAATAAATCTGAAAACGATGATTCAGAAATCACTGATGTGCGATCCCTACATAGAGTTGAACTCGAACCAAAAGCGTTAAGGGTAGAACAAAACGAGGGTAGAATTTGTGCTAATCCTAGACTTGTAGTTTCAGATGGAAAATCGGGGGATTCTTCGTTGCTGAGCGACGACCACGTGGGAACATGGGATGCACATCCTCGCCAGCCAGCGACCGCTATTCATCGGGCTGCCACCTTTTCCCCCTCGTCGGTTCCTGAAGCAGAAAAATTCCGGTCACCGAGTAATCCGCTGTCACAAGTGACTGCTTCAGTCACCTCGGCTGCTTCTGATGTCATGTTCTGCGAGTCGAAAGCAGAACTGGGAAGAAACCTCACAAGCTTCGCGTCTGCTCCTCAGATGTTCGCGTACACATCTGCTTTGAGTCGACCGATCATGTCTACGGTGTCTCTGTCGTCGGAAACTCGAGTCACGCACAGCTACGAATACGTACATGGGGCTAACAGTCAGCCCATGTATGCGCACTGCAGTCAGAAGATGGTTCGACCTGCTCCAGTCTTCCCTGTCTACGCGGAAGCAGTTTCTCTTCCGATCCAGATGCAACCGTGGCCCATGACGCGCACAGTCATGGAAAATTCTGTCAACGTCATGAAGCTGAATTCATCGTCAGAAATATTCCGCTTAGCCAGACTGAACTGTCACGAGAACGGTCAAGGTCACTGTCTGCAAACAGCTGAAGGAAAGACAGTCAGTCTTTCTTTCCCAGCAGAAGAAGTTGCAGCTAAAAATCGAGCGTCAACTGGTGGTACTGCAACTCCATCAACCAACACGGAAAAGAAAGAAGCCGCTGAGAAAGTTCAGAACTCAGCTGCTGATCTGTCGAGCGAGAAAGTAAAATCTCGTTTGAACTGTCGGCCGAACGATCTTTGCAGAAGAAGTGCGAAACAGTGTCACCGAGCAAAACGAACTTTTCGAAACATGCAAAACTCTCCGAACAGTGAAACGAATGTCGAAATTCCTTGCCTAGTGACCAAACAGGTCACTGAGCTCATTCTCGGTCTCCCCTGGATGGTGAAGGAAGATGTCCTGTGGCATGTAGGGAAAGGATGGATCCTTGTGCGAAATCTTCAGCTGAACGTGTTTTGCAGAAACAGTCTGAAGCAGAGTCGGCGAGCAAAACAAACTATCTGTGACCTGCAAAATTCTCTGAACATTGAAACGAACAGTAAATCGAATGTCGAAATTCGAACAGTGCTACCAGAGATGGAAATCGTACAAGAAATCTGTGCCGTGCAGACAGAAACCGTCGACTCAGAAACTGTGGTTCCAGAAAAGAATTCTGCCGAGTCCAGTCGCTTCGAAAATCTCTGCCCTGCTGAGGTGGCAGCCCGAATCCTACGCCAACCGGATGTGCATCCTCGGGTCGATTCCAGTAGTTCCTTCCGGGGTGAAACTTGCCTTCCTCCAGTGACGCCATCTGTCGAATCAGTGCGAGTGAAAGAGTCGGTGTCACTCCGAAATGTTGCTCGCTCTCAGAAGTCTGATGTCGACCAGATGATCAAACTCACCGGAGGAAACAGACTCGCAATGCTGGCGAGACTGTGGCAAGCGTAATGTAATGTGATATGATAGGGTAGTCCTGTCGCATAATGGCGAGAAGTAGGTGAATAGAGAATAGAGTCTTCTCTGCTTTAGTTGTGTTTTGATGATATCATATGTGGCCTTGAGATGTAGGTTTACATTTTTCTTTTAATGTGCGTTGATATATTGTACTTTCTTACTGTGTAAAAATGTGAAAGTTGATTACAGTAATGAAGTGTAATATGATGATATAGGTTATGTGAGAATGCATAGTTTTATTAGTGTGAAATGTAGCTTAAGTATTTCAGATTACATGTGTGTCCTTTGATGATAAAATTAACTAAGTAGATGAGATGAATAATAAAGAAATGTGATAAGAGAAGAGATAACCAAGTAAAGATACTTGTACTTGTCTCGTGTAGAATCCCTCCAGGTCGTGTAAATAAATGGCGACGAGAGTAAGCGATGGGAGAATAGAATCTTCTCTGTTTTATTTGCTTTTTGATGATATGTAACTATGTGATGTGGGAATACATTGTTTTATTTTCTTGTGCATAAATGCTGTGCTTTCTGATGTAAGCTAGTTGGCTATAACTATGTGAAAATGTTTACAGTAAGTGTTTAGTAGCAGTTACAAGAAAGTAATGTAGAGTGATGTGATGCTACAAGGACATTTAGTAAGTATTAGCTCCAGCGTAATGCTTAAAGAGTAGTCCTTTAGTTGAAATAAAAAGGGTAGTTTTAAACTCAGTTTAAATATTTGAATTGCTTCTTGTTGCCACGAAGAAGGGCAAATTTTGTGCTTGTATGTTATGTGCATAATAACGGTTGCAAGTTAAAAAGTTATGATTATAATATGCTATGGTAGAAGTAATTAGCATTCTGCGTGGTGGTTGAAAGATAACCTTGTGTGATTGGATGAATGAGTAACTTGGTGATGATGTGGTGCTAGATTGTGTAGTAAGGTTGAGTAAAGCACCCAATTGTAAGCATCGCCCTGAGAGTTAGTGAGTAAGTTGGGTTATAGACTTAGAGGCAGAATCACTGTAGTAGGCAGTGGAGATTGCATACAATGGTGAAGCTGGGCCTGTGGATGAATTCGTACAGTCTTAGACTACTTCCTGAAAGGATTGTAATGTAATAGACTATTATAGGATATGGGAATAAATCCTTTATGCCTTGGGTATGCTTAACTGAGCAGTAATTCCTTCTTGGATCCGGGTAGCTAAGCCTTGATGTAATGTTGAAACGTGTGCATGTTGGTATGCATTATTAGTAGCCTAGGTTTATGATCTGACGTTGCTTCATCTCTGTAACAGTGGCTTGTTGTAAAAGGAATGCGTGCCTGTAAAACACAGCTTAAGTTTTAAGTTGCTGTATATGTTTGGCTTGGTGAATGGGTGAACATTGGTTTGGGATTGCAGTAGAAAAGATGGTTTGTGGAAATCAAACATTGTCTGAGAGATAGTGTAAGGTAGTATGCATGAGAGTGACTGAGTGTGCTTGAAATGCATTTCTTATTTTGTGGCTTTTGATGACAAGTTTAAATGGATTATGGCCTCAGACTCTTGTGTACCTGAGATTTAGTATAGTATCATAATCATAAAATTGTGTAAGGTATTGATTCTTCTATAGCGATTCTTGTGGATTGTGATTATTATATGTGAAATTCTAATAATGCTACTGCTGTATAAAAATGTAATAACGGATTAATACAAGATTTGGCGCCGGAACATGACTACATGTGTTAAGAGGACTTTCTCTCGCTAGGGTTCCGTGCAATTGCTGGAAGTAGTGTGTAGTTAAGTTTCATTGTGGGTAATTGCTAAAAGTAGTTAAGCTATGTGATTGTAACTATGTGTAATTAATGGGGTTACGTTAAACGGTCTTGCACTAACCCCGTGGAAAGAGGAAAATCTGTGGACTTTCAGAACCTGGACCTTAGCCATGGAAGTATCCCACCGGTTCTTAGCCCAAACGAACACCCTTTCCGAGGAAGTGTTCCTCGCGTCACTAACTGACCTGCTGGACCCTGTTGGTCGAGAGTGGTGGAAGGTAGAAACGATAGTTATAACGCTGTTTACTATTAAGAAGGCCGCATGGTTCTGGACATTCCTCGTTTAACGCTATCGAGTTGGTTGTAAGCAGTAATGTTACTGCTTAAATGTACCAGGCTCCTATAATTTAGTATCGAGGGATCTAGCATATAACACTAGTCGTGAAATGAAGATATGATTTCAATTGGTTATTTTATGTGGACTATACAATTGTGTTACTGAGTTGTCTTGGAAATGCTATGTCCTGCATTGCTATGTTTTACCTTTCCGAAATAGTATTGCTATATGATGTATGTAATCTAATGGCCAGTATTAATGATAAAAACTGTGACAGTTTATGTGAATGAGGAGATTAGTAAGACTTTGTTGGTCAGTGTGAAGACCTCGATTAGTTAAGAGCTGTTGTTGGGCATATGTGAACCCTTATGACTGACTAATAATCAGGCATTGTACAAATTTGTATGCCAATTGATGCAACTTCTGAGACATTGTGAGCTGTAGCATGCTAGATGATATACAAGTACTAGGTATCCGGTTCGAGCTCCGAAGTATTATTAAATTTACCAGGGTACTGGTAAATTTAAGAGTAAGTTGTGGGGGGTGTAGCGAACCAGGTTGCTACAAGCTACCTTACTTATTTACTTAAGTAAGGCCGCTATTTCTATTACGAATTCATGGGTGCTATGCTTAGCACTGATCGATGCGGTCATCGCTATATTTAGCTTCCCATGCATTTTTTAATGGAACTTTCCGCCACCTGCGATTTTTGATTGGTTAGACATCACGCGATGTTTTAGGCGCCAAAAAGCGCTCTCTTGCGGCAAATTAACGCGCAAACCTTCAGTCGGGCTGTAGAATTGAACCGGTTAAGACCTACGCTTGTGGAAATCGTGAAACGTGGTGAAATTGATGGTATTTTCAATTCTGGCAAGTTTTCTCAGGTAGAAGACGAGGTTCTTCCGATGTCTTGTGAATCGATGTGTAATTAAGAAGATTTCCGGCAACGATTAAATTAATAATACGCTTCCGACGGAGAAATTCTGGCATCGGCCGACGACTCAATAACTTTCTACAGGACGGAAAACGGTGGATCGGCTGTCCTAAAATATCACGCGGGAACAGGGAAGTATAAGCAACCTAATCTATAGAGCTCGAACCTGAACTAGGTGTAATTAGATAAAACTTGTATCTCTATTTTTGGTGCAAATATTAGTTGTGGGGTATTCAGTCTGTGAACTGATCGGATAGGTGTGAAATAGTCAGTCTGCGAACTGATCTGATAAAACTTAAGCTAGTCAAGAGACATAGGCGTTTTAGGAGGGCCTTAATCGTGAATCTTTAATATTGTTTCTATTTTATCGGCTGCGTAAATAATTGCTAATGAACGACAGACAGTCGCTTGATTGATTCTATAATAAATGAAACTTAAATAGAGAACTGTGAAGTAATTTCTGCTATCGAATTATAATGGACTCCGACGGGGAAACGGACAGTGTCTTAGGGACAGGACAAGAGGAAGATGAGTTATGCCCGAGAGAAACCCTTGAGTTGGGGACTACAGACAATACTGATGACTTAGACCCTGCTGTATTACAGAAACAAATGACTACCATAGAACAATTTATGGAGCGCCAGAGTAGCATTTTAATCGGTCTAGCTGAAGAGCTGAATCTAGTTTCCATGCAGCAAGCCCAATTAAGTTCCCGCCAGAAAGAATGTGAAACAATGGTGAAGTCGGTAGCTGAAGGTAAAGTGGGTGATGGAGCTTGGGGGAAAGTTGAGGAATCGAACCCTGATAAGCACCCATTTAGTGGGGCTGTTGTGAGCTTAACAGCCACCGCTGACATATGTCCAATATCGGCCCATCCTGAGGAATTTGGTAACCAGAGAAGCTCACACCCTAGGTTAGGATTCGAACCCGCTACCATTGACACCAAAACCCTTGACCTAGGACCCAGCTTTCCTCAACCGCGCTTAAGGGGGCGCGCAACAGTAGAGCCCATTAATTTGGGGGCGGAAACGTTAGGACAGGCGGTGCCCCCGCGCGTCACATTATTATGGACTATCGTAGCTTCTAACGGGAAAATAATAATTACGAAGAGAGGATTGACTCATGAGTCTGAATTGCATCGATTGGAATAGGCTATGCAACAAATGTTTCCAGACCCGCGGCAGATTCAACGTCACAAAATTTATTATGCAATGATACGCTATCACTGAGCTTCTGTGCCATGAGTTTCGCTTCAGTCAATGCAGTGGCGTAGCAAGGTCTTGGTGGGCCCATGTGCAGAGTTTAGGTGGTGGGCCCCTAAATGCTTGAAACCCCATTCGATTTCAAACAACAAAGGGGCCGTCCATAAAGTACGTCACGCTATTTTTGACCCCCCCTCCCCCCTGTCACAAACTGTCACAAATCTCGAACCCCCCCTAAAGTACGTCACACTTTCGAACAATTTTTTTTTAAACATAACCATTTACCTAACCATCTAAACCCTAGTATACTATCCCTAATCCCTCTGATAGTGACGTGTGTCCCTAAACGCTTTGATAGTGACGGGAAATCAACTTTTATCCCGCCTGGCCGGGTTTTAGACACGTCTGGCCGGGCCGGATTTAGGTACTAAGAACAAGCAAAATAAAAAAGAATTTAAAAAATAAATGTGTGACGTCACACATGGCCTGACCCCTCCCCCTGTCACAAACTGTCACACTTTCTTACACCCCCTCCCCCCTGGAGCGTGACGTACTTTATGGACGGCCCCAAAGCTGTGCAAAACGCCTGGTTCCTTTACGAAATTTGCATATTTAACACAAAAGCTAAACGAAAATAAACTAGCCTGATTCTTTTTTTTTTATTATTTTGGCAAATTTATCTAATGAAATATATTCTTCTCCATATCAGCAGAGAAAAATTGAACTAGAATACCATACAAAAGTAATCACAACAATTGATTCATCTCCTGAAGTAGGCCTATTAATCATCAATCACCTAGGCTATAGGCCTAGGCCCTAGGCCTACTTAAATTCTCCAAGCTGTTGGGTTTGTAACCGTTTGTTGATTAAAAAAGCGGGAAAATGCAACGAATTTGGCAAGTGTGAAATGACTCAATCAAGTCTACGGCTAATTTTTTACCTACTACGGGGATGGGGTCTAAATCCGAAATGCTAAAATTTTCGTTTGCGCGCCTTCTCCTGTGCAAAAATCCACCACTTTTGAGGTGTCAAGCCTGAATCCATTGGTGATGTAACTGCTACCGTAGCCTCTGAAGTTCGAGGCCTACTCGGCTCAGTGTCAATATTCATGTCAACCACCATTTCTGCACTTATCAAACCGGAATTCGATTCTGCCCCCATGTCTGATGTAGTCATCGTGCAAGCTCGCTCTCCGCAGGCATCATAAATGCGATTTTTTTGCATTTTGGCGGTCTTCTTTACCCGTTCTTCTCGTGCTTGTCGCTTAGCAGCGCCACTTAAATAAGACTCAGACATAACTTTGGGGGGGGAGGCAGAAAGAGTGCCGTACGAGAGTTAAAAATATACAATTTCCAAGTAAATAAGCTATGCAGTTATCTTTTATAAATTTCACGTTTTACTACAAAGATAGTAAATATTAAACGCGTCTGCGTAGACCATGACACAATTATGTTTATACGCCAGTACAACTACTTCCGGCCAAACACTACAAAGAGTAGGCCTAAATATATTTGTAATAAGGATTATAAGGTAGCCTAATCACCCAAAAAATTACTGGGTGTGTACGCTGTAGATGTAGGTTTTAATACAATCTGAATATTCTTAAAGTAAAAAATTGACTTGGACCCGGAGGGCCCCTGACAGCCGGGGGCCCTCGTGCACTGCACAGGTTGCACGCCCTATTGCTACGCCACTGAGTCAATGCATAGGTCTACAAGTCAAAGACAATGGACGCCTTCCACAATGTAGGCTAGCCAGATCTTTACAATCCGTGCTGTCCATAGACGACGATGGTGTCCAATGCATTGCCAACGAATTCCATTACACCAAGAGACCATGACGATAATTTTTTTATTTCAAGGCGTGGAGTTGGCAGGTGTTGGCTACAAAATGATACAAATATTAGGGTGTCCCAACAAATATTTTTCTAGAAACTTGAAATGCAGTCCCCCTAAAAAGTTTCCATATGGTCCCATAATAACACCTGTAAAGTTTTATGACACTAAAAAAATATTTAGGGGTGGCTCAAGCCGCCCAAATTTAACCCATATTGGCATAATTTGCGCCTGATGTGTCCAACTTCTAAATGCCTTTATATCCCAATCGTTGATCCTATTATAACAAATTTACTACCCTTGGAAAGCTCGTGAATGGTAGAATTAACAGGTATTTAACTTTATTGGATACAATGGATATTTTGGGCATAGTCTTATGCTCAAAAAATGCAAAATCGAGAAAAATTTGAGATTTTTGAACTTTGGACACAATATCATTGCACACACAACTAATCATTGGGAGTAGTCATTACAAACTCTTGATAATGTAACAAGTCGTGGTTTTAGCTCCTCCATACCTTCATCTGCTTCATAGTAAGAAATTCTGAGGGGGCTGTGAGGTTCAACCCCTATTTGTCCTAGGACCACACAGTAAAGTTTTAATTGCACACCCCATGCAGCTACACAACAAATCAACGTCTGGACCGTTATTTTTTTACTATTCTCATACTGATCTGCTGATTCTACATCACTGCACTCAAATTGTTCTTCAGTTCTACGTTCTACATTTACACATGTCAACAAGATTGTCACAATTGTGGTTAGAAAACATGTGCCTGTGTTTTTCGACAACCTGTACGAGAAATTGTCTCCGATCTACGTTCTTCGTTATCGTTGAGCTGAAATTCTGTATCAAAGCTGCGTCATGTTTGTTCAGCACAGTCATTTACACAGACCAACGTTATGAAAAATCACACGTGGTCTTATACGATTGGCTATCTCGCCACTCTTTCACCGAAAGATCGAGAAAACTATATTTGAACGCAGCATGGTTTGGGAAAAACTTTTAGGAAGAGATAACCCCGTTATTCCACATTAATGAGAACTCACTGAAAGAACAGAGAGAATTGCTATCTCTTATATCTTAGGTGCTGGTATACCAAGAATGATGTTGCATCATTTTCAGACTTGTCATCTAGAGCAGCATTGCCAGAATTATAAAGCTATGGATTAATTCAAAGAGAGCAGTGACTCTACATGAGAACACCGCCTGACTGTAGATGTCAATCACAAATCTGAGACTTGTTTGGGTTGGATGCCCTGTAATTCACGGTCGTCAACTGTATATGTGATTCGTTTCCATCATAAAGCAATTAGATCTATATTGCCTTACCCATCCAACTTGCTCTGTGATGGCAACAGGCTTGCGAAATGCTACCGAATTGTTCAATCCAACCATGAATACCAAGAGTTTTGAAAATTCTTGATAGTCATATTTCGAGTATGGCCACGCTAAAGCTGTTCAGTAATGAATTCTTATGATTTGTTAGATGCAGACTGCAGTAGCATTGGTCGAGGGTTTGGTTGATGGTGAACCAGATTGGAGCATTCATCTTTAAATGGCTTGCAGAGCTTAATTACAGACCATTGATGGACAAATTTTTACCAAGGACACAAAGAATGCACCAGGCAACTGGACTTAAAAGATTTCTGTGATGTTAACAAGATGTTACGACTGATGGCTGATGTAGAAGGGTGCAAGGCATTGCAAACTCTATTTAATATGCAGTTATTGAAAGCCGTTGTCTCAAAGCATTTGCCAATAATTAGGCCTAATGCATCACACTTTCACGACTTCAAAAGGTTCAAACTGCAACCGTTGATTCCTGTCCTGGTCCAGAGGTCAACTTTAGCACACCAACATGTTTGTAGGCTACTTCCACCAACTAGAGAAAAATCAGACTGACAATCTGTTAACCTTATTCATTTCTACTCCACTGATGATTGCCATGTGGAGGTAGCGACCTGCAATCCTAGTGCACGACATTTACATCATTCGTTTGCTCGAGAGCTTAACTGTCGTCCTTATGCTTGAAAAACCTCATTCGCAAATACAATAAGGTTGCATATTTGTAGATTTTAGTATTTCAGAGCAATATAAGGTTATTAAGCAATACATAAGCACGCTAGTGGGATCAAAGTGTGGACCTCCGAAAATTTCAAACTCATAGGCCTATATGTCGCACGTATAATTTGTGACAACTTACACATATTATATGTGAGCTTTGAGCGGCCTCTAAATATTTTCAAAATGTCCAGAAATTTGGCAGGTACTATCATAGGACCATAAGGAAACTTTTTGGAGGGACTGCATTTCAAGTTTCAAGAAAAATATTTTTCCTGTGCAATCGTGGGACACCCTAACAAATATAGGCAACAATCATAGCCTAATAAAATTATGATAATTCATAGAGCTAGACATAGACACGTCGCCCATACAGAATCATATTTACAATAATTATTGGTTGCAGCACGAACCGACGCGAAGGTAATGTTATGGTTTAGCTATTGAAAGTTTTTTGAACGCAACTGATCCTTTATTGAACGCAACTGATCCTGTCAGGTGCACACTAATTGTAATGGGAATAATTATTATTATGGCAATAAAAAATTACTAATCTTCGCTTTATTTCATACTGACAAACCGCAGTCTGGTTGAAATTCATAGTTTGAAAGGATGATCACAAGGTATTACAGGAATCAAATTCAACTTTGAAATTTAATTCGAAAAGAATTAATTAAACTGAAATTTCTGGCAACGTTTATTTCCTGCCGCAAAGTGATAGCTGCCTGCAGTTGTAGCCACTGCATCACTCCTTGGAACATTAGGCTACACCGTTTGTTTTTAGTTGTGACCGTAATATTAATCCAGTGGCGTAACCAGGAATTCTGATGGGGGGAGGGGTTATGGCCGGATGCTTGTTTTTCTTATATAATTGGACAAATAACCATTAAGAAAACGTTTTCTCCTAAGCCAATGGGGGGCTTAACCCCAAACCTTTCTTATCTACGCCACTGAGTGTGCGGGCTGTTCAGTTTGTTTGTCCACGCTTGATATATTTATATAGGCTACCAATTGTTTTGAATAACCATTAGACCTACTTACACTTTTGCTTGAAAGGAAAATTGTTAATTTTTCAATGATGATTATCAGTAAAATGAAATGTGAAACCGCTGTGGTACACTTAAGAAACTAATAGCTGGACCAAAAACGAAACAAAAGGGATTGGTACCTTTGTAAATTGAAAAGTCATCATCGGTCCGGATCAACGCGTCAACTGTGCAGAATATGCATAATGCTCTTTTTGAATTTAACAAACCTACACATTAGAGTTTACGCATCGGTTGAATTACTTACTGGACTACATGCATTATTTCTAGACCATAATTATTACAATAAGCAATAATGCTGATCTACGACTTGTGTCTTTTTTTCGCATTTTGCTGTGTACATGCAATGGGTAAGTAGGCCTACAACATACCGGGTCCAAGATTAGGATTTTCCAGATTTAGTTACTGCTCCCAATTGAATTCTGCGCAAGATGTAGGCCTATTGTTAGCAGTTCATAACAGTAAACAGACAAAACCATGCAACAATACTATTGAGGTAGTGCTCGGAGACAATGAGTAGTCCTATCGGTAACACTGAAAGGAATGATCCAGCTCGATAGGAGTCTTAGGTGCAAAATGATCCCTTAAAGATGTTGTGAGATCGGAAATCGGTCGCTCAAACAATTAATAACAGTCTGCAGCAATCCATTTCATGTCCTGCGTAGTTTGTTTCCGCCTGCAATAAAGCGTCGCTGCGGTCTGCGCCCGAGATCTCATAACTTTGAATTGCCAACTAAAGATGATAAGAACTTCATACCTAGAGTACTTTACAATAGCTTAAAGCAAATGTTAAAAAATAAGCGATTAGTTTAAAATTAATAAATAATGCAACTCTTGAACAATGTACAAATTTTTAAATTTTTTTTTCATGTTTTTCATATAATACTTTTTCTGTTCATCTTGTAACTGTGTTGCGGCTTGTCAAACTGATTTCTGATTAAACGAATATAATTATATAGGCCTATAACAAAAAAATGTGACAAAAAGCAAAACTAACCGACAATAAAAAAAATTATCACTATTTTGAATGATATGTAGGCTACTATAAAATTACAAATTTCACTGATTCTATTATTACATTATCACAATAACTGATTATTTCTCATTTAGAAATCATCAATAAAAAATCGCAATGTTAGAGATTAGTTCCGAGCTAAGATGAAAGTATAAAGCTCTAAGAGCACCGGAGTGTTCTGAACCAGAAATCGAATCGTTTGTCTTAATATTCTATTCAGGCGTCTATGAGGAAGTCTGTATGTGGAGAAAGTTCGAAGCCAATTGTTCTGAAGCCGAGGTCGTTGTAGTCGTAGGAGCCATCTATGGTCAAGGACCCAATAGCAGTCGATGTGCAAATGGTACAACCGATGCTCAGAATTGCTCGTTTGATGTCCAACTGTATTTTGATCTTAAATGCGGAGGAAGGCAGACGTGTAGGGTGCTTGCAGGTAAAGCGAACCATCATGTAAAGCGAACCAAATTTCATAACCCGTCAATCTAGCGCAGTGTAATAGTCGCAATATGTCTATGGCTGTTCTCGCTCATCGGTCATATATCTATGCATAAAAGAAACACAACATCGGGTCTTCTTGCAGCGAAATATGAAACCGAAAGTAAGCTTACTTTCGTCGTGTCCTATGTTTTGGACGTTTCGTACAAAACTTTACCATTTTCCGACTTTTTTACTTTTGTTTGCGGCACGTGCAGGCACATTTATATTCTTAAAACTTGTGTCTACAATGCAAGCGTGGCCGACGTAGTTTCTAAAAACATAAATTCCAATCGAATGCGAGCGATAATATATGTTGTGGCAGTAACAACACAGCGTGGTTCGCTTAACGTTAGCTGTTAGATAAACCGAACCGCCAGCATTGTGATAAAGCGAACCATGGTTCGCTTTACCTTATATGGCCGTAGGCATGTTAATTTATTGCTAAATTGTATTGTGGCAAAGCGAACCATGGTTCGCTTTACCTTATATGGCCGTAGGCATGTTAATTTATTGCTAAATTGTATTGTGGCAAAGCGAACCATGGTTCGCTTTACCTTAAATGGCCTATATCATTTAGTAAGCATGTTAACTTATTGCTAAATTGTTGGTGTGTTGTGTTAGTAGGTATTTTGGACCATTGTTGTTGTGTTGTGTAGATACAGATGGCAAGTTTAAAATTAAGTCAATATCGAATCATGAATTCTGATGCCGCAGGGGTCAACTAACTGTCCAGCTCTGTGGATTCTTCATCAACCTTAAACACATTGGCCATTCCTGATACCATGTTGCTGCCATGCATGAAGGTGACCATTCACCAATCTCAGCACCAACATTGTTACAAGTACTGGGACTGAGGACAATCAGCTGTTCAGCTCTGTGGGTTCCTTGTCAACCCTAAACACACCTGCCATTCCTGATGCCACCCAACTCAGCACCATCCATTGTTACAACTGCTGCTCCAGCAAATGTCTAACAGGCTTATCCAGTGCTATGAACTCTGCAGCGATAGACCATTCCAATTTTGAGCATACTAGTATTTGAACTGAGTTATTACTTGTAAGTCTACTTGCAAGTTTACCAGCAGTTCCAGAATCAGCCAGGCCTAAGTGAAAGTCATGTGATGAAAAATTTCCAAGCATGCATCTTCCTGCACTTAAGTCAAGTCATTATTTTGAAGAAATCCTGGCAAATTAGTCCCTAGTACTTCTAACAACTGTAGTAAGGCCTATTGGCGTTGCATTCTAGTATGCTATTATTGCTTTTTTGCTTATATGCTATGTGTTTGAACATGTAACCTGTTGTATGGTCCTGATTCATGGCATTTTGTATGGTGTGATAGCCTTGGGCTAAAGCATTAAATGTGTGGTTCGGTTTTACACAACAGTGGTTCGCTTTTCCTACAATGGTGATAGCCTTGGCCTAAGGCATTAAATTTGTGGTTCGGTTTTACACAAAAGTGGTTCGCTTTTCCTACAATGGTAATTCGCTTAACCTGAATCATCACAATAACGACAGGTCCTACTACCTGGGACTGGTTCAGTTTACATGACAGCAGTTCGCTTTATCTATTGAGTGCTTAACTTAGTTGAGGAGCCTCTCTTTCAAGGGGAATAGGTCAATTACCGTAGTTGCACAAAATTGGGGTCTAGACTGCACTCTAAACCAAAGTGGTTCGCTTTACCTGCAAGGACCCAAGGTTGAAATTCCCAACAAAGACCTTTCAGAGCTGAAAGGTCTGTCGTGTAAAAGCCAGCAGAACCTGTATCTAGCAATCTCGTACGACTGCGAATACGGTAAGCTCATAACATTGTAGGCTAACCACTGTTGTATCTTTTGTGACTTTCCTTAGACCTGTGATTTTTGAATCTACAGTAGCCTAAATAGCCTACATGTACTTGTGAGCTATTTTTGAATGGGCTGTTTTAGATAGCAAGTCGTTGTTTTACTCGCGTGCGTCTGTTTTAAAATATTCAAACTGGCCATGCATTGACCGGCCATTTGTAATTATGCTGCACGAAGAAGGTGTAATTTCAATTTAGAACTACGATGCAGACTAGGCTATATGTTTAATTCACTAATGTAATCCGTGCATAGGCATTAGGCCTATAATACACTGAGATAGTAGTCGGTTGTTGTAAAAAAGGAACCTTGACCCAGGTTAAAAATGAAGATTTGTCGTTAAACAGACCTATATAGCAATATGATACATTGATACAGATTCATTCGATATGAGGATTGAGGAGTCGCTCAATTTAACCTTCTCAATAAAAAATGTAAACTACACTGTAAAACGATATCTCGGGTAAAATGTATTCATTATATTGCAGTTTATTCAGCACATGGACAAACATGCGTTAGCAATCAGTCGATCACTATAGCTGCTGCTGAGGGTCATCTTTCGAGTATTGTGGCTGATGAGACGAACAAGGGATCATCTATGTGTCCATGGAGATTTCAGTTGGAGCACAGTCAATCTGTTCGCTTCACTATGCTGGACTTCGGGTTACAACAGACCAGCAATGTTGCTGGTCAAGGAGGAATTTGTCGTATTTATGCAACATTCGTCTTGCACCATGACTCTGGTGAGATCTCTAGATCCGTGGAATGTGGTGGAGGCATCAGGCAGAAGACTCTACCGATTTATATATCCACTGCTCGAGAAGTGGATATTATACTGTGGACAAATCCAGGCAGCAAAGGAGAAGACTTTATATCCTTTCTGATCAAATTCGAAGGTCAAATATATAAAATGAAGTATAGCTATTAAATTTTTCGGCATACCTGGGAACGGCGGTCACAAATTCTGAAACATGTATTTTCGTCAGAGGAAGAGCCAACTACAGTTAAGGCTGCATTTATTCACTTATTTTCTTCATTCTTTATTTATTCACTTACGAGCTTCTCGGGCTTTTTGCGTCATTCTTTACGTTGTTTTGACGGCATTCCGTTGGGAAATAAATAAACCTGACGTGTCGTAATAGCGCGGTGTATAGGATGGGCGCATAGAAACCACGCTTGAGAAATAGAAGCTGGATGAAGACCTTTTACAGGTGAAATGGAGGCTGGATTGATGAAAAAACGCAAGTGAAATAGAGCTGGATGAAGGTTCTTCTGCAGGTGAAATAGAAGCTGGATTGACGAAAATAACGCATGAGAAATAGAAGCTGGATGAAGGTATTTCTAGATCGAAATAGAAGCTGGATTGATGAAGAAACGCTTAAGAAATGGAGGCTGGATGAAAAACCCACACTTTTTGCCCATCCAATACTCCGCACTATCGATTTATGGAATTTTATAATTTGGGACCGCCGTTCCCAGGTATGCCAATTTTTCTTCTGTAAACGATCAAGCAAGTTGAAATTAAATTGCAGGCAAATGGCATACATGCATAAATTTCAAGCATGTAGGCCTATGCCCAGTGCTGATTTTAAGGAATTTTTGGAACTGCACAAGTCCCTTCTTCCTCTTCCCATCCTCCATGGTAAATTACTTCCAATCGGAAGACATGTTGCAATTACCTTTTTTGCTAATTTTAACTGTACAGAAGTGCTTCTACAGCTACTCAAATCCATTTTGAACTGCACATTTTGTGTACAACTGCACGTTAAAAAAGCTCTGCCTATGCCATTTAGCAATCTAAAATAATGTGATGTTGTAACAACATCACATTTACAACATCACATTATTTTAGATTGGCTTATTTCAACTACTGTACAGCTCATCAGATCCAATGAGAGTTCTTTTTGCTGTGCCTTCTAGTTTTCTCTCGATGTCCTGAGTTCATTCCACCTGTGAATGCATCCGTTACAAAGACTAGAAACGGTTTACGTGTGACTTGTCTAACGAAGTCGGAAACCAACTGGACGCTTCAATGCATTAATGGACGTTGGATGCCAGATACATACAGGAGTTGCGATGACTTTTTAAGTCAGAATACCATAATAGACAGCACCAGTTCTTCCTTCGACCGTGGTAATTATCTGCCGCAAGATTGTTTTGATGCATCTAGGCTGCAAGTAATTATTTGTAATTCAGATTTCACATTATTGCGGTTTAATACTGCATGTATATTGTATTAATTTTATTGTATGCACATGCAGAATTATACACTGTCGATCATAATAATATTATTCTCATTCATCGACTTTCTACTTCTTTTGGCATCTCTGTTCTGCCCCTTGACTGGCTTACATCTTATTTAGCTGACCGCTACTCTTCCACTGTCTTTCACTCCACTCGTTCCCCTTGGATCCCCGTTCCAGTGGGCCTTCCGCAGGGCTCTTTTCTCGGGCCCTTGCTCTACAAGGTGCGCCAAAAAAGACTCCCCCCAGGTTTTTTGCCAATATCTCGACCAAAGGTAAGAATTTCGAAATGACATTTTACGGGCTTATAGACAATTCATATTTACAAATCATGGCCAGGTTTCATCAACATATTTAAAACAGAACAAAAGTTATATCCCTTTTAGTGAGGCCACCAACCGTTTTTTGACGATTCAAAAACGAAACCCAAAAAATTAGGTTTTTGCCAATATCATGACCAGAAGTAAGAATTTCGAAATGAAATTTTACAGACTCAAAGACAATTCATATATACGGATGGTCAGATTTCATCAAAATATTTCAAACGGAACAAAGAGGCGCTCTATATGTGTGGTGGGTATTTTCGTCGCCTTGCAGCCGAAGGGTTGCAGGTTCGAGTTCACCTCAAGTCGCCTCGTAGGGACCTTGGGCAAGTCCTTCGCTCACGGATTCGGCGTGAAACTCCGATGCAGTCGTGAGCGCCTCTGTGTAGGGAGCTTTAAGGGGCGCTATGACAAGTGCACAGCTGCACATACAAACAAATAAATGCATCTAATGAATGAATGAATATGAGAATAAATTAATATGAACAAGTATGTATGCATAGGGTATACTATACATATCCTATACATATATACATACTTACTCGTTTTATTTTATGTATATATAGGTATGCACATATGTATATACGTATGTAAGCAAATAATATATATGTATGTATGTATGTATGTATGTATGTATGTATGTATGTATGTATGTATGTATGTATGTATGTATGTATGTATGTATGTATGTATGTATGTAATTGTATGTATGCATGTAACATATTTAATAATTATGTATGTATGTATGTATGTATGTATGTATGTATGTATGTATTTATGCATGTGTGTATGTATGTATGTATGTATGTATGCATGTATGTATGTATATATGTATGTATGTATGTATGCATGTATGTATGTATTAGGGTGTCCCACGATTGCACAGGAAAAATATTTTTCTTGAAACTTGAAATGCAGTCCCTCCAAAAAGTTTCCTTATGGTCCTATGATAGTACCTGCCAAATTTCTGGACATTTTGAAAATATTTAGAGGCCGCTCAAAGCTCACATATAATATGTGTAAGTTGTCACAAATTATACGTGCGACATATAGGCCTATGAGTTTGAAATTTTCGGAGGTCCACACTTTGATCCCACTAGCGTGCTTATGTATTGCTTAATAACCTTATATTGCTCTGAAATACTAAAATCTACAAATATGCAACCTTATTGTATTTGCGAATGAGGTTTTTCAAGCATAAGGACGACAGTTAAGCTCTCGAGCAAACGAATGATGTAAATGTCGTGCACTAGGATTGCAGGTCGCTACCTCCACATGGCAATCATCAGTGGAGTAGAAATGAATAAGGTTAACAGATTGTCAGTCTGATTTTTCTCTAGTTGGTGGAAGTAGCCTACAAACATGTTGGTGTGCTAAAGTTGACCTCTGGACCAGGACAGGAATCAACGGTTGCAGTTTGAACCTTTTGAAGTCGTGAAAGTGTGATGCATTAGGCCTAATTATTGGCAAATGCTTTGAGACAACGGCTTTCAATAACTGCATATTAAATAGAGTTTGCAATGCCTTGCACCCTTCTACATCAGCCATCAGTCGTAACATCTTGTTAACATCACAGAAATCTTTTAAGTCCAGTTGCCTGGTGCATTCTTTGTGTCCTTGGTAAAAATTTGTCCATCAATGGTCTGTAATTAAGCTCTGCAAGCCATTTAAAGATGAATGCTCCAATCTGGTTCACCATCAACCAAACCCTCGACCAATGCTACTGCAGTCTGCATCTAACAAATCATAAGAATTCATTACTGAACAGCTTTAGCGTGGCCATACTCGAAATATGACTATCAAGAATTTTCAAAACTCTTGGTATTCATGGTTGGATTGAACAATTCGGTAGCATTTCGCAAGCCTGTTGCCATCACAGAGCAAGTTGGATGGGTAAGGCAATATAGATCTAATTGCTTTATGATGGAAACGAATCACATATACAGTTGACGACCGTGAATTACAGGGCATCCAACCCAAACAAGTCTCAGATTTGTGATTGACATCTACAGTCAGGCGGTGTTCTCATGTAGAGTCACTGCTCTCTTTGAATTAATCCATAGCTTTATAATTCTGGCAATGCTGCTCTAGATGACAAGTCTGAAAATGATGCAACATCATTCTTGGTATACCAGCACCTAAGATATAAGAGATAGCAATTCTCTCTGTTCTTTCAGTGAGTTCTCATTAATGTGGAATAACGGGGTTATCTCTTCCTAAAAGTTTTTCCCAAACCATGCTGCGTTCAAATATAGTTTTCTCGATCTTTCGGTGAAAGAGTGGCGAGATAGCCAATCGTATAAGACCACGTGTGATTTTTCATAACGTTGGTCTGTGTAAATGACTGTGCTGAACAAACATGACGCAGCTTTGATACAGAATTTCAGCTCAACGATAACGAAGAACGTAGATCGGAGACAATTTCTCGTACAGGTTGTCGAAAAACACAGGCACATGTTTTCTAACCACAATTGTGACAATCTTGTTGACATGTGTAAATGTAGAACGTAGAACTGAAGAACAATTTGAGTGCAGTGATGTAGAATCAGCAGATCAGTATGAGAATAGTAAAAAAATAACGGTCCAGACGTTGATTTGTTGTGTAGCTGCATGGGGTGTGCAATTAAAACTTTACTGTGTGGTCCTAGGACAAATAGGGGTTGAACCTCACAGCCCCCTCAGAATTTCTTACTATGAAGCAGATGAAGGTATGGAGGAGCTAAAACCACGACTTGTTACATTATCAAGAGTTTGTAATGACTACTCCCAATGATTAGTTGTGTGTGCAATGATATTGTGTCCAAAGTTCAAAAATCTCAAATTTTTCTCGATTTTGCATTTTTTGAGCATAAGACTATGCCCAAAATATCCATTGTATCCAATAAAGTTAAATACCTGTTAATTCTACCATTCACGAGCTTTCCAAGGGTAGTAAATTTGTTATAATAGGATCAACGATTGGGATATAAAGGCATTTAGAAGTTGGACACATCAGGCGCAAATTATGCCAATATGGGTTAAATTTGGGCGGCTTGAGCCACCCCTAAATATTTTTTTAGTGTCATAAAACTTTACAGGTGTTATTATGGGACCATATGGAAACTTTTTAGGGGGACTGCATTTCAAGTTTCTAGAAAAATATTTGTTGGGACACCCTAGTATGTATGTATTTATGTATGTATGCACATATGTGGGGCGCGGTGGTGTAGTGGTGGCGTCGCCGCCTTGAAGCCGTAAGGTTCGAGGTTCGAATCCACCTCACCGCGTAAGGACCTTGGGCAAGTTCTTCACTCACAATTGCTCAGCGCTTCGGCGTGAAACTCCGATGCAGTGTCCGCTCTGCATTCGGGAGCGCCTCTGAGTAGAGAGAGCTTGAAGGGGCGCTATAACAAGTGCACATACATACATACATGTATGTATGTATGTATGTATGTATGTATGTATGTATGTATGTATGTACGTATTT